>CAKAOH010021453.1:0-81452 GCA_916701665.1 Sebastiscus tertius | reverse complement strand
ATATATATATATATATATATATATATATGTCACTGCTTTTCTTTAATAATAAAGTTAAAATATATAATCTACAGTAGTTCTCAGACGGAATCATCTTAAATCAATATTGTATCTTCTCAAACCTCCATGCTTGAGCTGGATATTTTACTTGGCTGTGTAAATTATATCATATAAATCATATAAATTCAATAGCCAGAGGTCTGAGAGGTGCAATAACCTCCTCTGAGCATCCTCAAAAACCAACTTAAAATTTCATGGAAAAATACAGCCAAACTCCAGTTCATGTTTTATTGATCTGGACTTTATAGCTGCTGAAGCGGTTGGCTGGCTCTGCTCTTCCTGCTGAAGTGCTATTCTTTCTCTGGCTGGTTCAACAGTTCAAAGTTATGAAATGGTCAGTTCATGCTCGTGCTGGCAGGCAGACATTTTCACCACTGGTTAACGACTGCAGAGGAACCTGCAGACTCTGCAAACATTAACAACAGAGACGTTTATGCAGTTGGGACTTGTCAAATACGGGAGAGCTGCACTTTAAGGAACCCAGAAACTTTGAACCTTGTTTACACAGAACGGGAATCTGAGAGAAGGATGGGAGGGAGTGCTGAGGTGAGGATGTTGGCTTTGGCAGCAGAGAGAACAGACCGCTACAGAGGTGAAACCAGCTGCTGCTACCTGACCTACCGGGGTGTGTTTGTGTCATACTCTAATTTTGGCCTGGTAGATACACAACGTCTTCTCATACAATACTTCATATGATATGTTACGAAAAATTATTCCCCCTTTTTTTTGTGTGCTTTCCTACAAATGTCCAGCAACACGTGACGCATGTGACAATATCTGCTCATTACATGCATGCAGTCTTTTCAAAATAAACTTCCGTTTTCACAGGAAACTTGGTTAGGTTTAGGAAAAAGTCGACTTGATTAGGTTTAGGCAACAAAACTACGTGGTTAGGTTTAGGAAAAGGTCGACGTGGTTAGGTTTTGAAAATAAGACTACTTAGAAAAGGTAAACTTGGGTAGGTTTAGGCAACAAAACTACTTCTACTACGCGAACACCGGTCTCCTGGGTGAAAGTCAGGAGTTTTTTGACCCACTCATCCACCCCGACCTCCTCCCTACGCGCCATTTGTCGCTCTTAATATTTCCTGGTTCACGATTACATACAAATTGATTTTGTGGGATATATAAGAATTACAGTTCATTATTTTCATAGGTATAGCTATGAACAATGCATGAGAACAGACTGAGATACACAACACAGCCAAACGTATGCAGGCACAACACATTCCAGCAATAGGTGATGGTTGAACTTGAATTTCCAAAATCATGGGCATTACTGCTGCTCTATCAGCCTCCACTATTCTGGTTTCAGTCTTTCAACCAGATTTTGAATGAACCTGGCTGCAGGGATTTGCCCCCATTTAGACACAAGAGCATTAGTGAGGTCCAACGCTAATGTTGGGTGATCAGGTCTGGCTCACGCTGGTGTTTCAATTCAACCCAAAGGTGTTGGATGGGGTTGAGGTCAGGAATCCGTGCAGACCAGTCAAGTTCTTCCACATGAAACTGGGAAAAACATTTCTTTATGGAGCTGATTTTGTCTATTTCCTGTTTCAAAGTGATAATGCCCCTGTGCACAAACAAAAACTGTTGTCTGAAATCTCATTCAGTGTGTTCACATGCATTGAAATAACCACGTTACAGTCAACTTTCTGCAGTTATCAGATTTGTTAAACGTCCCCTTCACCAGAAACTCTTCGCCGTAATAAAAGGGGATTAGAGAAACCTGAATTCCCCAGCTTTCTCTCCCCTATATTTCTTGGCTGTGTATATATGTTAACACATTTCAAATCAGCTTTTCACACGGGAGCCCATGCAGGAATTCAGACAAAGAAAGTAGTAACGCTGTGCCAGTAAGCATCATAGCGGTGCATTCTCGTATTACTAATAATGCAATTCAAATTCCATCTAACACTGAAACTGATCCAATGTACAGTAGCTCCTGTAAAACTACAAAAAGTCAGTTTCCACAGATCAACAGTTGACTATTCTGTAAAATTCAGACACATTTGTGCTGTAAGGACAAACAGTGCTCTCACCACACAGCCACTCCTCTTACTGCGTCGTCATGCTGATTTGACATTTTTTATTAAAAGCAACGTTATGTAGCTTTTATCACTAAAATACACTCAAAATAAGCCATGGTTCCAAAATAAGGTCTGTGGTAGGTGAGAAATGTTATTACTGACCTGCTGCATGTACAGTACATGTGGATTTAAAGTGAATCAATCCACTTTTGTTTGATTCAACACTTACCGGAGGAAAACCTTGGGCCATAACTACCTCTAGAACAAATCTGTCATAAGCACATCATTAGTTCCCATTTTTATGCAGATGACTCCCAGATTTATTTCTCATTTGACTCCAATGACACAACTCGTCAAAATACAATCCTGTCTTACAGATGTTAAAAACTGGCTTTCTCAAAACTTTCTTCAGCTAAACTGAGATAAATCTGAAGCATTATCATAGGTCCAGACTCCTCTAGCGAGCACTTCTGAAATCTAGGTGTTATCTTTGATAACAAACTTAACTTTGACCAAAAGGTGAAGTCTGTCATTCAATCGTGCCTTCTGCAACTTTGTAATATCTCGAAAGTTCTGTCTTTTTATCCCCTAAGAATCTAGAAACTGTCATCCACGCTTTCATCAGGACTGTAACTCATTGTATTCCTGTCTCACCCAACACAACCTCTCCAAACTTCCAACTAGTTCAAAATGCTGCAGCAAGACTCCAACAGAAGAGTCCACATAACACCCGATTATATCACTTACCTAACCCCTTACGAGCCTGAATGCAGCCCGAGATCCTCCGGCAGAGGTCTCTTAAGCTGGGCATACACTGTATGATTTTAGAAATGTGTAATTCCTACTCCTACTGTATGAGAAGATTGTTTGTGATGTAAGGCCAAAGCTTACGATTTATGTGCTCACACTGTACAGTCCGATCGTCAGCCACGAGCTAGGTGCTCACATTCTACGAGTAAAATAGAAAAAAAAACACGGCCCCTCGGCCCCTGCGGACCGTTCTGGGTGTTGACAGTTGTCAATAAAGATTTGTTTGAAAGCTCCGAGGCAGGTTAAGTTTGTTTGCTAGGAGAGATCTGTGTGGGTCACAATGCTAACAAGGCAGAAACGTGCTGCATTGATAATCTGTGTCATCCTGTCTGCTGAAAAGTCTAAAAAAATAAAAAAGAGGCATCGGTGTATTGACTTGCAGAGGGCTAGGAAAGTGGAAAGTATGGCTTGTCCATTCTGCTGAGAGAATTGGAGGTAAGCTATTTCTCTAGTATTTGTAAAGCATTTTGTAATTTGTTTTTGAAAAGTGCTTTTAAAAATAAAGTTATTATTCCTAAAACATGACCTAATAGTACTGTTAAATCATAAAGCAGACTCCTGAGTTTGTGTGTTTCTCTGTCGTGTGTTGAGAAAAGGCGTCTCTTATTTCTCCTGTCTGCATCACGCTCTGGAAAACTACCGTGAGTGCTCTGAGCACAGACACTTCACTGTCAAGGAGAAGCCAGCGACAATTGTGCTATTGTGTTAAATATACTGTGTTTAGCAACACATACAGTATGTGGGAATGTAAGCAGGTACCAAAAGGGTAAAATTAGAGCTTCGCATCTGGCCACGCGCTGTTACGAACGCCTGTAATTATAGTCACAATATAAAACTGGAACATCAGATCTCATTTTTTTTATAGGAATAACATTGTCACTCTTTAAAAAAAAAAAACCTTGGTCAGTAATTATGTCATGGCTTATAATAGTCTATGGTGTGTCAGCAGTGGCTATATTTAAACCTGCAGCATGTGGCTTATTAGTGAGGGGTATGTGTGTGTGTGTGTCTGTGTGTGTGTGTTTATGTTTGACTAAGGCGAGTGGCGGTTGAGAGGTAGGTCAGGGGTGTGTGAGCAAATGACAGGATGTGTGGTCAGGCTGGTTCACAAAATCTGCTTAGTAATGTTGGTAAAGATAGAGCTGACCCCTTCGTCGCCGTCAACGGCCCCCCTCTGTTAACCACCGCCTGTCACACACACGTGCACACCTGAATGGAGGCCAGTGTATTACAGGGTGTGGACGTGCACTGTTATACCAACACACAGAGAGAGAGAAGTGCAGGATGAGAGAAAATGACAGAATAAGTTATTTTATATCTGGTGGCCATTTGGGTTTATGAAACAAACTTTGACTGACACACGCATACGGCTCGAATTGGAATATATAAAAGTGCCCGTACTCTGAACCCGCAGCTGTTTGAAGCTTTTATTTTATATACCATATCCTGTATGACTGCTGCACATCCCATGTTAAATCTATTTCAATATGAAAATACATGTCTTGAATGTTCTATATACATTACATTAGCTTTTTATGTAGTTGTCCAGTGTACACAAATACGAAAAAATACCAGATATTCAGACTAAATTGACATTTTGATTCACTTAACTCATCATCTAGCAACTAACATGCTCATATGAGACATTTTCTGTTTGGGAGGAGGTAGAAAACATATGTTGAACATGTATGCAAGTTGACTTCCAACAACCTGTAGAGCTGCAACCAATTCAATTCACGTTCGTCAGCATTTTTGGGGCATTTTTTCTGATGTTATTTTTCTGGCTCTGACACTGAAAGTTAATTTTGCCATTTTGTATTAACTGGAGAAAACCGACGTCCACAAACGCAGCACCAGATTTAAATCACTGAACAAATCGAAGATGTGAGTGGCAATTTAGAGGCCTACAACCAGGCTAAAGCAAACTTTGACTAAAGAGTGATATCTAGATGTTATCATGAAACTTCCCCAGTTGATTACTTACATTTAGACATTTTTTTTTACAAGTTTTCTGAAATGTTATGTGTAAATGTGCAAATGAGATATTATGTTATCAAATTTGTGCTAATTTGCATACATTTACAGAACAGAAATCTGAACATTCGGATAAAACCAGATTCAAAATGATTGCGTCAATTTGCTGACACATTTGAGTCAAAGGTCTTTACAGAGAGGATTTTAGATATCTCTTTTTATTGCTCCATAAGTCTGAAAATACTGTCAACAGCCCAAAAAAAAAAACAAAAAACAATTTACGCCATGTTTTTAAGAATAAAATGTTCTATAAATCAGGCTATGAATTATATATGAGCAAACCCCTCTGTAAAAACCTTCAGACTATCGATAGGAATGAAACTGGAAAGTTCGGTGTATGTTGGTGCTACTGAAGTGGAGATTTCTGTCTCAAAGTGAGAAAATGGCCTTTAAAGATATGGATTGTAAAAATGTCATATATTTTGAAGACACTGCAGGTGAATAGGGTACAACATTTCACTAATAGATACTCCCATGAAACTTCGCCAGGTGATTACTTACATTAAAACAATTGTTTTTTTATTGCAAGTTTTCTGAAATTGTATGTTTAAATAAGCAATTGAGGCATTATCTAATGCTAACTATTGGTGAAATTAGGAGAAATCTACGAATGCAAATAAACAAAGTAGTAAAATAAACAAACGTGTGGTTTTTTCCACTTGTCTGAAAGAAGACTTGAAGTATCTCACCTTAAGGCAATACATGTGTACCTGTGTGTGTGTGTGTGTGTGTGTGTGTGTGTGTGTGTGTGTGTGTGTGTGTGTGTGTGTGTGTGTGTGTGTGTGTGCGTTTGTGCGTGCGTGTGACAAGGCTTAGCCTAATTTGATTTGTAGTTTGGAGAGTTCAGATCCAAGGTGGGAGCATGAGCTGCTGCATAGTAAAATTCCACTGTTGTTGTTGTGATGTTCAGTTTAATCACACTGCTAAACATGCACTGGAGTCAAATTGTAATTTTCCAAGGTGCTTTGAGCAACAGATAGAAAATCTGTTGAACTTTTCTCTAAAGGCAGACATTTTCACTGCTGTGAAACATTTGGCCTTTAGAGAGAACACAGAAATAAAGAGCGAGATCTCAAGCTGAGAAAATCGGAGCCAACTTAAAATTCAGAACAAGATTATCCTACGGAGTGAAGGAAAAGAAAGAAAGAGAGAAAGAAAGAAAGAAAGAAAAAGTAACTACAGGGAAGCAAGATTGGATTCGGAAAGTGCTCGAGTTAAATTGAAGGCGACAGCAATTCCATTTCGGAGAGTTGGAGTGGAGAGCACCTCCAAGTGCCTGAGAGGAGAGGAGAGGTGGAGGAATTAGAAGAAGGGGAGAGCAGAGGTTGAAATGAGCAAATGGAATAGAAAATCACACAAACAAGGATGGAAATGTACTAGAACTAAAACACATGTTACACCGGGTGGAAGAAGTGACCGTGTCATGTCAACTGAAAGGTGACTCCTCCTCTCTGCCCCCTTTCCTCCTTCCTAACTTCACCTTTTTTGTCCTTCCTTCTCTTTCCCCACTGACCTTTTCTTTGAGGTGAGGCTTCTAAGGCTCCATTGATGGATTAAAAATAAATGAGAGGGTAAACATAGCATGAGAAACAGGTTGCTGCTCAATGAGCCCCGCGGCGGTCTGTGTGTTAACCGAGAAACAACACCAGCTCACTTTGTCTCCACATTCATCAAATCCTCACTCCTCAGTTGCTCTCTTTCCTCTCCATTTGTCTCTCTCAATTATCTCTGCCCTCCACACACTGAGGCCACGTTCACACTGATGTGGATAAATGTCCAAATGTCTTGTGTCGTTTTGTAAAAGTCTACTTTTCACACTGCAACACCACAGAAACAGTAATAATGGAAACGAGACTAAATGTCTGTAGGCACATTGACGGCCACATAAGGCCTTAATGTTTATTACACACGAGAAAAAAAATTGGTTGGATGGATGAAAAAGGGAGAGATAGCTTTGTTGCTCTTTGGTTCATGTCTTACTATATAAAAGTAAAATATACAAATCAAATCAAATAATTTCAATGGAATTGCAGAGGGAGTGCATCTGTGCAGAGCTAATTTGTATCGTTGACCGGTTGCAAACCATCTGGACTGTGCTGACCGTGGATGTATTAAGAGTACCTGAATACAGTGCCGCCACTCAGCCTTGCTGCCAATTTGTCCAAGTGGTCACTCGCGATTTACCTGACCCGCCCATATGGTTTGTTACACAGAACCATCTGAGAAGCCGTCATTGAAAACTGTTTGGTAAACAGTCAGTCAATCAAACTCTTGCCAAAAGCCAGTTGGGAGAAGAGCGAAAACCTCTTTTCCAGCATCTACGCTAACTTTTTCAGGAGCTGCCATTGTTGTTTAGAACGAACAGACGCCAATCCCTGTGATTACACGCACCTAAGCCACAGCCGTTGCTGCCAGTAGCTCCTCACAGGACGGCGATTGGTCCGTGTTCTGGCTTGCCGAACACAAACGCATTACTTGAAGCCTGACAAGATGGATTTTTGTGCGATATGTGATCCCACAATTCTCGCGTGATCTCATGACGTCGCGATAATCCAGCTGCCGTGCAAGGTAAACTCTCAATACTGTAACTAAAAAAAATAGCTTGCAGCCTCAAAAAGTATTTTCCCCAGAGACCACCATTACAAAAGAGACGCCTGTAAAACAAGGTCAATTATTACCCTTAGTATTATGAATTTTGAATCCATGGTTTATATTTGTACAACTTTCACAAAGCCAAGAAGAGCAATTTTCAAATTTTTAATGAGAAACACAAATGCATATGTGCCCCAACACTAAAACCGGAAGCTAGAAAACGAAGAGTGCAAAATTGCTGGAGCAGAAATTGTTGTACAAAGACTACACTAGCTTTTCTTGGTTATATCTCATTACAAAAACTTTAGCAGCTAAAAGCGGACTCATTATCCAGAAAACCTGCCAGAAATTTCTTCTAAACTTAAGCATCTCACATGAACTCTGTCAGTGCATGGTAGGTTAAAGTGTCAGTAGGCAGTATATTTTTGGCATCATTGGGCAAAAATTCCATAATAACCTTTCAGCATATTGTAATTCAAGTGTTCTGAGAGAAAACTAGACTTCTGCACCTCCTCGTGGCTCTGTTTTCACACTTGACGGGAGACTTTGACCAATCACAGTTCATTTAATTGAGAGAGCGTTCCTATTGGCTGTGCTCCGGTCATGTGACCAGAACTTGGCGTTCCTTCAACAGATTTTACAATGGCAGCGGCGTCACAAACTTTCTCATTTTACAGCTAAACCGTGCACTACAAGATGATTCCGAAAACATTTGAGGCAAGAAATAGGCATTAACGTAACATAATATTGATTCATATTTGATCAGCGCGGCCTAGTTTGACCGTTTGGTCGGAGTTCGCGAGTGATTGACAGCTGGCTCTCATAGACAGCAGCTGGACAGCAGACCTCAGATCAGCTCTGACTGGTCGTTTTTCTCCAGCTTGTGAAATTGTGCAGATGCCGTTAGGAGCACCAGAGGACACAGAGGCACATGATTTTTTTCAGGTTACCCGTTTCAAGTACTACTGTCAGGATATAGCGACCGTTTTATAAAAATAACTTTTTTTAATCATATTGGCTCCGATCTCGCCTACTTCAGCTTTAACATCCAAATAACATGAGCTTAAAAAACATACAACTAATCAATATGTCACTAGCGCTCTTTCTGTGGAAACTGAAAATGAACTGACTTATTGCTTCATCACATACTGTACTTGTGTCCTCTCTTCCCATCAGCCACCAGGTTGGAAAAACAGCTGAAATAGTGAAAGCATCGCCAGCTGCCCATTTTCCTTTTTAAACTAGCAGCTCAGCTATAGCTGGCATCAGCTGAGACTCACATGGTCCCTTCCATGAGCCCCAACACTGAGGACAGTCACTCAGCTCATTGTCCACTGAATAGAAATATCTCTGTCTGTCTGTCTAGTGAAAAGAGGCAGTCAGCTGATAGTCATTAGTCGTACTGGCAGTCCTACTTCTCCTACTGGGACTCTGCGCCTGGCTGGTCATGTGAGAAATCAAACGAGAGGACACACACTGAGAGTTTGCGGTTCATGACAGGACACTGTCCAAGAAAACAGTGATGTTGACGTGGTTTTTGCTATAAGTATTTTTAGGATCATGGTGATCTTTTTAAAAAGGTCCAACTTAGGGCTGTCAATCGATTCAAATATTTAATCGGGATAAATCGCATGACTGTCCATAGTTAATTGCAAATTAATTGCACATTTTTTATCTGTTAAAAATGCACCTTAAAAGGGAGATTTAGTATTTAATACTCTTATCAACATGGGAGTGGGTGAATATATTTGCTCTATGCAAACGTATGTATATATTTATTATTGGAACTCAATTAACAACACAAAACAATGACAAATATTGTCCAGAAACCCTCACAGGTACTGCATTAAGCATAAAAAATATGCTCAAATCATAACATGGCAAACTGCAGCCCAACAGGCAACAACAGCTGTCAGTGTGTCAGTGTGCTGACTTGACTATGATTTGCCCCAAACTGCATGTGATTATCATAAAGTGGGCATGTCTGTGAAGGGGAGACTTGTGGGTACCCAGAGAACCCATTTTCATTCACATATATGAGGTCAGAGGTCAAGGGACCCCTTTGAAAATTGCCTCGCCAGCGTAAATTTGGAGCATTATTCAGCCTCCTTTGCGACCAGCTAGTATGACATAGTTGGTACCGATGGTAGGTTAGGTTTTCTAGTTTCATATGATACCAGTATATCCACTCTAGCTTTAAAACTGAGTCTGCTTCAACCTCAAATTTGGCAGCCCTTGTCCAATCACATTGGAGGTACAGGGTCTGTGTACGTTTTGATAGTTTGTGTATTGGATTAAATCCAAAATGACAGAAACAAGAAACCGACTCGTGTTTTCGTCTCGTGTCCACGCCATGTAGTCTTGACTGACTGCAATGTAAATGCATCAGCCTAATATGCTATGATCAGCTAGTGATGTAGAATAAAAAGTGAGAAAGACTACTAATGGTGAACAGAAGGATGGGTCAAACAAACATAAGGCTTTCAACCAGGAGATCAGTGTTCGAGACCGGTTTTTGTTTTGAAAGTTACATTAGTGACGTTTGCCACATGTTTTCCGTACTTAGGTTATGCTGTTTCCGTACATATTTTACTTAGTTTACATAATTATATTTTAATAAATTATTTTAAGCCCAACCTCTTTTTTTCGGGCCAACCATGATGTTTTTCCTAAACCTAACTAAGTGGTTTTGTTACCTATAACTGTGAGTGGTAAAAGGCTTTGTTGTTTTGATGCTTCAACCTAACTGCTGATGTTAACGTAGTTTTGTTGTGTGGCGTCCAAATGACACGCAGAAAGCCTAAAATGGACCCAGTAGTAGAGGTGAAATGCTGCCCCCTATTTGTTTGGAGCATGTGGCTAGACATTACTATTGCACACCTTTAAAGTAATAGATCACACTTTGATCAACAAATATTGCAATATTAATAAATACTATAAAAATAATTACTTAAAACTTACAGTTAACTGTCAGAGAGCCTGCAGATAATCCAGCGGACTCTCCGAGTCCACAGCTAAACACACAGGAAACCAGACTGCTGCTGTGTGATAGATGCATTTAACTTCCTTCTCATGGACATGTTTATAATACCTGAACTGGACCAGAGCGTGCGTGCGTGCGTGCGTGCGTGCGTGCGTGCGGTCATACTAACTAGACAGAACACGTCTGCTGGGAAGTGTGAAACAGACATGAGCCAGAGAGACAGACACCTCTTTGTTTATAAGAAAAGTGTAGAGAAAGAAAGATGGGCTGAGAGGAAAGGAGAAACAAAGTGTATATGATGTGGGTCGATATATATTTGGAGAATGAAAAAAAATTATACAAAAAAAAAGAAAAGAGTGCAAGGAAGATTAGTAAGAAGCCAAGGAGATAAAACAGAGGATGGTTAGGGGAAAATGCAGGGAACGTCTTTTGGAAAGGTTGAAACTATTTTCCACTCAAAGCTTCCAAGAGTTTCTCACCTACTCAAGTCCGTCACTTGTGTGTGTGTGTGTGTGTGTGTGTGTGTGTGTGTGTGTGTGTGTGTGTGTGTGTGTGTGTGTGTGTGTGTGTGACTGACACATGGGGTGACTCCAGCCCGTGTTATTTTTGGCCCTGACAATCTGTTGAATATTTTGTAGATGAATTGTTGAAACTTATAAAATGAAGTCAAAACATTCTATCATTCCCTGCTGGCTCACCACATTTAATTGACTAAGAAAACTGTTAAACATGTTTTTTTATTCATTATTTTAATTTCCCTAACTTAAACCTAACCCTCAAAGTGAATGAGAAAAAAATATTTGTTCAGGAATTCATTTTAATTTTCTTTTTCAAAGAAGTCGGCTTCTCGTGGTGATTGTGAAAATGATGGGTTAAAGAGAGTCTGAATCTCGAAATTCGAGATTGAAAAGTATATTAAATATATATAATGGGAAAGTATAATTATATATATATATATATATATATATATATATATATAAAAATAAATAAATAAATGGTATATTGTTAATGAAAAGACTAATCAATAAAAGGGTGAAATGGTGATGAAAGCCACGTTTGTGAAGGAATGATATTTGAATAAAAGTGACTTGAATTAATGAAACCTTTGTTCAAAAAGGGAGCCAAAATTTGAAAATGGCAGCAGTAAAAAAGTGCTGCTGTGTTGAAAAACACTCAAAGTCATGAAAGTTTAGTTTATGGTTGTATAATGTTTTCTAAAGTCTGAGAAAATATGATGATGATGATGTCACACTGATGTCATCGGGGTCATCTGAGTTTGGGCTTAGAGACTACCTGTGTGTTCCAACACTCATATTACTATATTGTTTAGTATGCCAGAAAGAGATTTAGTATGTCCCAATACATAATATGTCAAATGCAGTATACCAAAAATACCAGGGTGTCCTACTACATCTGGTTGCATTTTGCAGTATGCAAGCCAGCATGCTTTTTTCTGGCTATTCTGACCCACCATCCTCTGCACAGGAAATACATGAGCGAGAGGGTCAAAGTTCACGGCACAATGTTATGACGAAATAGTATGTCCCAACTGTATGTATACTATGTAAGGACAGCTGCAGTATGTACTAAAAGTAAAAATAAAAATATGTGATATGGAACGTAGCCTACAAATGTACAACAGAAAGCAAGAGAGTGTCACACCTCTCCTATGTCATATAGCTATTTATTTTTTGAGCTGAAAAATCTCCCAAGTGTTGTGTTAATGACATCAAACTTATAGATAACAGATCCCTCTTAATCTATCTCACCTACATGGTATCGAGCCGAAATCCGGGCTCAGTGGACGCCGTACCTGCACTGATCTCATTTGCATGGCAGGTATTGGTGAATCAGTCTCAGAGCTGTGGACAGATGTCTGCTGAATCCCCCTCAGTTATTGATATTCTTTTGGCTCTGCTCTGAGTGGATCTGTGGCACAGAGTCAGGAACTGCAGCCAGAATGGGAGGATTATTGGGTTGTACCAAGCCACTGACAGGGATTCAACATAATCGCACTATTTCATTGTGTTGCACCTCTGGGGAAAGTTGTGGGTTTGTGTGTGCGTGTTTGTGTGTGTCCACACTGGAGTCTGGAGAAAAAATAAAAAAGAGGTTGGGAAGGGAAGTGATAGTCTCGCCAGATTCTGTGTCTGCGGCTGACAGCAGGATTTAAGACCAGAGCTTCCAGTAAAAGAGGAGCTCCTGCACGGGTCTGTGTTCCCATCTGGATCACAACATTAGAGCCGCAAAAATCTGAGTTTTGTTTTGTTTTTTTTCCTTTGTCAAAAAGACACAGACAGCAAGCTATACCTGTTTTGTATTTTAAGTTATTTCTCTTATTTTTAGTTTAAAACCTTGAAGAGTGGTTTACGGTGTGCACTATATAACCACAACATCTGTCAGTTCGATTCTGGCTGGGGTGACTGTTCCACGTCATCATCCCTCTCCGACAAAAAGTAACACACTGAGAACAAACAACATATAGATGATTTTGCTCCTCTATATTGACGGGGGTTGGGACGATTGTAGCTTCTAAGAGTCACTAGTATCACTTCAGACTTTAGTCTTGTTTGGTTATCATGCATAATTGACTCTTTGTGGTTGTTAAAGGCCCTGCAGATCTGTTTATGTAAAGCGGGAAGTTCCACTCCACTGATTCCCGGAGTAAAGTATTTTTTTTTCCATAAACAATGTTACGTGGCTTACAGCTTGCATCTGCATAAAAAAACTCTCCTGGTTGAATGATAAGTACAAGAGTTTAACAACCAAAGTATGTGGTTCTTTGATAAAATGTTAAAAGGTAAAAGCCCTGTCTACATTTTTAACTTTTGGGAAGAAGTCAGCTACAACTCCAAAAGGTGCATTTCAGCAAAAAACATCCAATCACAAAATTTAAAATTATGTGACATTCACCACTGACGGCGATAGAAAGCTTAAGACTATGGTGTTGATAAAACTAACAATACAATCTGCGGCCTAAATTGATTTACTTTTGGATTCTGGGTCAGTTTTGTGGCGTGGTTGTTGTAGATGAACCAAAAGAACCATGAACACGAACTGGGTTACTTAAAAGAACTAGTCTCCTCATCACTACTGAATTCACTAGTGCTCCGATTCACGTCTCTGACTGGCTTCTTCTGCATAGAGTGCAACAATAATGAGTTAGCATTTTAGCACTTCCGGTTCCCTCGTCTGGAAGTAGTTTTTAGCAAGCCCCCAGGAACTGCGCCAGTCGTCGATCCCGACTTTCGTAGTGGCCAGACAGCGGTGCTGCAACTTCTGTGTCAGTCACATGATGAGGTGAATCAACTCCCCAGTACGAACACTCCAATTGCCCTTATTTAAAAAAATAAGTTTTTAAAGTTGAAAAACGCACTAATAGCCGAATTCAGAGTTATTTCCCTTCCTCCGTTCATGTGAATGAGACCCAGACCTAGGCTGGAGCGCAAGCCGTGACGACAGCGTGATGTTGGGACCCCGTGACCGAGTCATGTGACCGAGCGGACGCTACTGCGCATGTTCCATGTGCCCAACATCCGGGTACTTTTCCAGACGGAAGTCGAGCCCTTTAGGCTTCATGTGCCACTGAACAACTTTCATAGGAATGAATGGGGGCCCCGCCTCCAACGCTGTATCCAGTTCTCTTAATACATCCATGGTTTCTAGTTAGATGCCTGAAATAAGAACTTAAGAGATTTTAACATTTTGTTCTATGACATAAAATACACCAATAAATACCCTACTTGTGAATTTTGCAGCCTTTACATGTCTTAAAAAAGGAGGCTGCTAAGTGGCTGAATGAGACTACTAAATGTCATCACACCAATGCGTCTGCCTTTAAAGCCTCGTTGTGTATACTCACATTCATGCGACTGTGGTGTAATTTGTTTATAACTTAACTATAACCTTGTTTATAACGTTAGATTTTTACTTCTGGCGATTGCATTCACGCTTCAAAAATCATAAAAGTGGTGTTCATCTGTGAAGATTATCTTGCTGAACAAAACATGTAAGTATTATAAACATTTGTTTGCCACAGAGCTTATTTTCTGCAATAATCCAAAATCCGATGGAAAAATCCCATTGGCTTGTTGTCGAGGGAACCTGTGTTTTCAGTTCATGAAAGTTAATTGTACCATTTTAGTCGCCTAAAAATGTCTTATTCAGCGTTACGTTGTACTTAGCTCCACCCTCTCGTGTCACCTTGGTTGCAAAAAACCAAGATGGCGACGGACAAAATGCTGAACTTGAGGCTTCAGTGACAAACCAATGGGTGATGTCATGGTGACAACGTCCACTTCACTTAAAAGCATTTTTGGCATCCGTCTCAGAGAAAAGAACCACTTCCATTTTATTGAATTTAACAAACCCATTCAAAGAGACGTGTCAAGATGAAACCTCGCCTCTTTGTCTGGCACGCTTAGTGAAGCATAATGTCCATAAGCAGCTTTCAAAATCACTCCAAACTCTACGGTCTATGTTGTGAACATTTTAACTGTTCAAGGACTCCAGTGTCACTATGAGCATATAAAGCTACGATGGGTGGGAGACAAAATAAATGGATCAATAAATAAAAATATGCCTTTCCTCATGGAGCTTACTCAAAAACTACTTTCTCAGAAACTTTAGCCTGTCTGTCCTTTCAGTGGCCTTTTCTATCGGAGGTCAGAGTCGATGTGGATTTAACGGATGGATGCTTACACATTGCTGACATTTTGCTGCTGGAGTGAAGTTGTGATTGGTGTGGAGGCAGAAACCTCAGGGAGTGATATCTGAAAACCTGGGCAAACAAAGCCAGAACTACCTGCATTGAGAGACACCACCAGAGGGAGGTGAGAAAATATTATCATTTTGGTAAATCGATTCTTAAAAGTAATTTCATTCGTAATATCCACAAAATAAAAAAGGCACACGGTCATGGTGTCGCGGAAATCATAAAAAAAAATACTATGTGTCATCTTTTCACTGGGAGCTGCACATAAAAGCTGTCAATCATCCACTTACAGTGTGTTTAAATAAAATACTGTACAACTTCCCTTTGATCCTTAAGGTGAATCATAGCAGCAGACTTCGACCGCTGAGGGTTTCAGTAAGCAGGAAAGCTTGCTGTGATGTTTTCATTTATATTTGCAGCTCGAGCCGCTCACAGTGAAGTCAACATTATATAACTTCAGATGTGACCTGACTCGCCGCCATCGACTTTTCACTTCACTTTTAGCTCTGAACTCACTGACACCGAACGCTCACACACTCCCACCACCTGGCTTAGACACACACACACACACACACCAACATACACACAGATTGATGTATTCAAAAACATCTTCTCCTAGAAATTGATGTATATGAACAGTATTTCTCATACATGCCCACGGATTGACGCATTCAAATGTTATCAGGCATCACAGCAATAAATAGACTCAGACACAACGTTGCAGCAGGTTGTGCCCACGGATGGATTACTGAACGGGCCTGCTGGGCACAGACCCAGGGGGGGGCTACAGCATCAGGGCCCCCGTAGCCTTCACCTGCAAAATGTCACCCAAAGAGACACATACCGACCAGGAAGAGACACAAATTACCACCACAAATTACACAAAAACAACTACAAAGGGACACAAAACTACAAAGAAAAAAACCACAAACAAAAAATAACTAGAAAAAGACAAATACAAAGAGATGCAAAACATTATAATAACGTTAATAAGTCATAGTTAGTTATAATAACAGATGTATCCTACAAGAATATCTATGATATGTATTACTGCACTGTGGAAAACATCAGATCCATGACGTCATTCTCACATTTGACACCAGACACTGTGTGACAGTCAGCTTGTTACAGAGTTCTTCTGCCCCAAGATGGCCACAAAAATATATCAAATGAAGCTTTGAGCAGATTACACATCCAACTTCAACCTACATATTACTCGGGAAGATTGGACAACCTTGCCTGCAAGCAGAAGCTCGCTGATTCAAAGCTCTACACCAACTGGGAAAATGAGAATGGAGAAATCTCACTCCTTCACCAACTGCCGACAAGTCCCCCCTTTAGCGTGGCAGTTTAACACCAACATTGTATGAATATGAAGGAGGGAAACACATGCAGTAACCTCTCCTTGAAAGAATAAAAGTTTTGTTAAAAGTCCATGTGATGGAGTTAATGAGCCGAGTTAAACTGAACAGCCCTGTTCTGCAGAAGATGTGACCTTAGATCCACCTTTATCCTCAGCAACGTGTTTAAATCGTGTAAAACAGATGTATGAGTCACTTAACGTAGCAGCAAAATACTTTTTTCTCACGCTTCTCCGTATTATCACATTCTCCCGAAGGTCGAGTACAAAAGCAGCAGTGAAAAGAAACTTCTGCAGCAGGCGAAGAAAAGAGGACTTTACGTGACAAGGCTGTAAGTGCACAGAGTTGATGTGTCCTTAACTGCTCTGCTTGTTTTCTTTGTGTTATTTTGTGTCTTACATTATGCTAATGTTAGAGCTCCGTGTTTACGGTAATCATGCTCAATTGGATTTTGCAATTATACGGAGAAATATAAAGGTACCAGGGGAATGGAGGAATGAAATGATTAAAACTAAAAATACAAAGAGCCAAACAAAGCAAAAAAAAAAAAAGCGTGACGCACACACACACACACACAAAAGTTTGCTGTTGCATCCTGGATGCAATGTCCTCAACTCTCCCTCGTCACCATAACTGTTGTACAAAGCAGTACAGAAGGTCATTTTCTCCCCCTTTGTATCCGTCTCCCTCACTGTCTGCGTCTCCATTCCTCCCAGAGTTCATTGCTCTGCGGGGAGCTACAGGTGTCCGCCCAGTGCCCCCGTATCGCACCATGTGGTGTGTCTGTGCTGGGGGATGAAACATAGCGACAGAGGGGTTTCTCCCTCTGATGTTTTTTTCATGCTGCGTTCAACCCCCCCCCTCCCCCCCCCCCCCACCTCCCCCCGCCCTCTCCCTCCCCAACGCACACCTCCACCAGATCACTCATTCAGTCTCTCCCAGCGGGGAGGAGGTGGGGGTGTTCTGGTTGAGCACCGCTCACAGTGGGGAAGGTGTTTCTTTGAAAGGTCTAGAAAAACTACAAATTAATTGTTTACAATTTTTTTAATCGCCGAGTTCCAATATAATAGCAAATTCGGTAGTAGATACAGTACAGGTACCATAATCTCCACTCTGTAACACTACTGTGCGATCGTAAGTGTTTTTGTAGGAGTCGGAACCTCCTAGTGAAACTCTCATTCATTCAATCATTCATTCATATTTTCATGGGGACATATAATGAAAAACTCACTTTTTCAGTGCTTGTGCTCATACATTTGAGTACATGGAGTGCCAACTAACCCACAAACTGTGAAATAAAACAACCCAGTCAGTTTTTTTGTGGGCTGCCTAGATCAGAAGACATGTGATTCAACAAGCCATTCAGATGTGGCTCCCCTTCCTATGTCACAAAGAGGCTCATTAGAACATACAGCCCCCGCGTCTTAGTATCTCACCCACAGTTTGAGCAACACATTCTCACTCCCAACTCGTCACATACCGCCGCTTGGTCAGTGCTCCATGGCATCGGAGACTGACGCACGGGGTACCGCTCTTGCGTTACTTTTGGACGGACAGGGACGGCGTGTCAATATACACTTGTTACATGCGTAGTGTCCTTTCAAAATAAACTTCCGTTTTCACAGGAAGTTAGGTTTAGGCAACACAACCACTTAGGGTTAGGAAATGGTCGAGGTTGACGCTGACTTCGCTGACTAGCGACTCACGTGACTGACGAGACTAATGGCTCACGTGACTCACCGAACTGCGATACTGACGAGTCACATGACTAAAGACTGACGTGGCAAAATAAGTAAACGTTACTTTTGGATTCACACAGGAACACGAACAACGGTCTCCTGGTTGAAAGTCTTGTGTTGTGTTTTCTGAACATTAAAGTATGTAAACATGTTCTAGTAGAAACCCAAAATAAGAAGAATGAATCTGAAAATGAGCATGATATGTCCACTTTAGGTTATAAATTTAATAGTTTTGAACTAGGACCTCCAGTATTTAGATAAAGTAGGTGAAAACTAAAGTGCATCAGCTTTAGTAGCTATGGTTATTGTATATTATCTCAATGTGCCACATACATATTTAATCAATATTTAGGTAAATATTAGTATCTGACTCTGAATCGGCAGATATCCAATGTAAACAGACTTGGATCGGAGGCAAAAAAAACTTGATTGGGACATTGCTATGAAAGCCCAAAGCGGCAACCTCTGGTGCTGAGAAGTGAATTGCAGAAGTGCCAAAAACTGCAGTTTCTCAAATGACCACTTGAGGCTGGCTCCAAAAGTGAGTCAATCCCCACAGACCCCCATGTTAAAATGCCCAACTTTACAGCAGAAATAATCATGTTTACAGCCTGGTACAAAAAATGGTTTTGGTCTCTAGAGCTGATTTCCTTTTTCATGACAACTGTACGGGGGTGATTTTTTTTATATAACTCACCCGTTCAACTTATATCAAGGCTTAAAGTTCGGCATAATTGAGGGCGTGGCCGCTTTGAGTGACAGGTGGGTGTCGTACCAGGTCGCCAGCTGCTAGCTGTCTGCTCTGCTGCGTCAGCCGGCCCGCCTCAGCTCCACCGACGATCCACCTCTTTGCCCATTATTGGATTAGCTGCAAGTTAGGCTGTGTTGTCACTGCCAAGATGGCGACAGCCAGAGCCACCCACTTTGAGCTTCACAACGGCTCTTGAGAAACCTCTGGGTGACATCACGGAGACTACGTCCATATTTTATACAGTCTATGGAAAGACCATACACATCCTATTTACCACCAGTGTAAAAATGGGGTGACTGGATGCAGCGTCACCCCACTGAGCAGACTGTTGCATTTGAGGATACACGACTGAGGGGAGGGTGGGGGTTAAAAAAAACAAACCTCAACCATCCTGTAAGGATGACAAATGATCTCTCCTCTTCTCTTGTCTCGCTCGCCTTTTTTTTTTTCATTTTTACTGCATTACTGCACCTTATCTACTTCTGTCTGCAGTTGATGTGTGCAGCTGATATGTGCTTTGGGCATCGATTGACATCAAATAATGTCACTCGACTTGTACACAGCTATTGTGTAAGGACGCAGTTTCACTGCCAGCATTCTTCAAGCCCAGCGGAGAGAACAGAAAGTCTTCAAGGGAAAATAAACTGGCAAGAAGAGAGCCACACTGATGAGCGGTGACAACAAACATTTGAAATCCCGATACAGGCCAGAAGACTGAATGAATGGGCGGGGAGTTCTCAAAGCATCAAAGCATCAACAATGATTCTCCGAAAGACAGCGGATAAGTGCATTTCCCAAGATGTTGAAATATTTCTTTAAAATTTAAAATGCATGGAGCCATTAATGCACAAATGTTGTCCCCAAACCCGCTTGTGTACGTCTCAGCTGATGAGCGTACAAGAGAGCAGAGGGAGACATACAGCAGAGCCTTCCATCTGTGTCCACCTGCGGGGTGCAACGCTTCATCTTCATCATGACACTCTGTTGATCGTACACAAAAGTCCAGTCATGAGCTGCTCTCCTCATTGTCTCGACTCAGCAGAGACGGCCTTTCACTTCCGATCTCATTCAGCCGGCAGCGGCGACGAGACAGCAAACCCACAATGCTTTACATCTGCTCAATTGTCCCCTAACGGCCTCTCCATTTGTCCTCTGGCGCGTCGCCGACAAACAAAGGCACTTCTGTTGTGCTTGTGTCTGGATGCGAACCGGCCACCATTATTATATCATCGAAACACACAAACCACACGTCGTAAATTGCACGCTGCGTAAAAAACTTCATTACGGCCTTTCCAAGTCATTGCGCGGTTTTTACTGTTAATTAAAATTCCATTTACAGGAGTCGGGGAGAAAGAAAAAAAAATCTGCTGTTACAGCGGTCTGGGACATATAATGGATGCTTTATGAATTGTCAGTGAAGTAAAAAAAAAAAAAGTTTAAAGACAGCTGGGACAGAAATGGCAGCCATTGTGAAATTTAAACAAGGTTTGGCTCTCGTAGCGCGGTGTGGTTTGCGAGGTGGGCTGCTTCTTATAGAGCTGGCAGTGGCTTAGAGTCCTATATTTCACACTAAAGCCAAACATCTCGGCCTCGCTCATGCATTAACAACATATTAAGGCCGGATCAAAAGCAGGCTTGTGAGAAATCCTGAGGGCCAGGCAGAAATCAATGCACAGGGAATCGATTAAAAAGGCCATCAGATGCATGGCCGCCTCCTGTGCCAGCTTAACACGCTTCATCAAGCCATAAACACACTGGACATGAACGTCTCATTTGTGGGTTACGTACTGTACATGTGCTGCCCCGTGTGTGAGCCAGAGTCGTCGTGCATGGTCTGGTTTACCACTGTCATTTTCTCTTTGTCTGCAGACCCGCTCTGCTACTGCTCCGTGTCGCTTCATGCCTCGGCTACATTAAGCCTCATGTGTTTCCAGTTAAAATACAGGCCCCGTCTCTGCTGCTCTGAATGTGTGATTGTGCTGCAGTTGAATAATTAGTCTGAGGTGACAGAAAAGCAATACAGTGCATCCAGCAGCAGTAACACACAGTCGTAAAGATGTGGTCTGGGTTGTGCTTTAGGGCCGGGGCCTACGTCTTTAACCCTTAATTCACCAGTGAAATACTGTATGTGCTGTAAAAGTGTACATAAATAGAGGTGGAAGAATTAGCAGTTAGACATCAGAAAGTGTGTAAGAGAAGGTGACGGTTTGTCTTGATTATCTAAACCACTGTATTTGGAGGTAAAACTAAAAGTTAGCTCACCTGAAAGGTTGCTAATCTCTCATTGCACAGGAAAACATTATGCACACAACTGTGGCAGGCAAGGTAAATGGTAAATGCACTGAGTATCACTTTTACGGACAAAGCACTTCACAATATGGCCTTTCACACCCATTTACAAACAAATACTGGTTTGGTTTCAACTAATCTACCCAATTAGACTGTTGTCAGGCTATTAAATAGGGGTCATCAGTTGCCCCATAAGCCCCATAGATGTGGTTCAGTAGGGGCCTACTACACCCATTAGTAGGTTTTATCATCTATTCACATGGTAGCTCACCGAAAGAAGGTATACAAAGAACTCAACAGCGACCTCTAGCGACCAAAGTAACTATGACAGGAGCAGAAGTTGAATGCAGGTAAACAGTCAGTGTGGAGAGCAAGAGAGGCGGAACGTATTGGCCGAAATGCAATCTGGGAGATCACCGGCGATCTTCGGACGATGATTTAGCTCTTCATTGGATTAAAACAAGCTTGTAACTGGCTACTTGTGAAACAATACAGTCGTTCACGTCGTCTCTCAACTCCAACTCCAATCTCGCATCTCAATTTGCTAATCAGACTGTAAACAATGAGCAGCACATGGAAGAGAAAGTCTTGGCCCGGATGTAGTACAACCGAACGCTGAATTCTTCAGGCGACCAAAATGTTACAATTAACTTTGATGAACTAAAAACACACTGTGAAATGGTTAAAGTTCAAAGATGAAAGCGCGGACAAGACCAGACCGGACCGAACAACGGTGTGGTAGTGACCTGTCAATCACAAGGTAGCCACTCCCTAAAGCATCACCTGCTTTATGATCTATTTGACTCTGAATGGGACCATAATTTACTAAATGAACATCATGCTGTATTGAAGAAGACTTGAAACTAGCGATTGAGACCATAAACTCATGTTTACAATGTTTGCTGAGGTAATAAAAAAAAGTGAGAAGTAGGCTCATTTTCTCATAGACTTCTTTTTAATCAGATTTATTTTTGCAACCAGAGGAGTCGCCCCCTGCTGGCTGTTAGATATAATGCAAGTTTTAGGCACTTCCACATTGGCTTCACTTTTCAGACCTGGAGATTACCCACTGACAAATGTATGTAACTAGAAAGTAAGATGAAAAAAAAAAAAGAAAAACACAATTCAAAAGTCACATGACAGCGATAGTTATACAGTTAAAATGACACTGTCATTGATTCAGTTTGCTTCTGTATTGCAAGAGGCAACATTAAAGCAGCAGATAAACAGTGCTTGGCTACAGTTGCTTCACCACTACTGTACAGTTTCTGCTGCTCTCAATTTAAGCGTTTTTGCACATTGCGCAGCATTTTTTCATAATATTATACGATGCATTTTACAACCCTGAAACTCGCCTGCTGCAACTAAAACAATAAACTATGTCACAGTGTCACAAAACTTATTCTCCTATTGCAGTATGTAATTTTAAAAGATGACTTTGGCACACACAGATGACATTTCAATAGCTTTTAAATTGCAAACAGCAATTATGTGCTGAGTGAGTCTTGGGTCAGAGCCAGATTTGTAAGACAGAAGGCCTTGAAATTTGTCTCCGAATATTCAGCGAGGACACTTGCAAACCAATCACAACAACAGCGCTGGCAATGAAAGGAGCGCTCCTTCATTTGTGAGATGTAATTAGTGAAAGCTGCAGAGCAAACACACTGATAGAAAAATACTTTGGCTCGACTCTTTGACAAACACACCAGCTAAAACACCTGATCCTGATTCTACATCCTGCCTGACAGCTTTGACACGTGTGTTTAAACTCATCACACGTGCAGCATTTAGCACGTAGAGTTTTGATAATTGTTCCATTTTGGATCTGGATCCAGGTTGGCAAAATACCCAGATTCTCTGAGTTTGAATATCTTATGCAAGGTTTTTATTTCCCCTCATTGCTTTTTATCAGCTAAAATAAATGTTCAAAACATTCAGCCAACTCTAAGTGTTGCTTTTGCTGGTGTAAAAGCATTGGCAGTAACCGATTTTATCAGCTGTAGCAATCAACGTTAGTTGTGTGAGTAACTTTCCTAAAACCCTGTTCTCTGGTGGACGTGTGTTGATTTCAAGCATGAGACACAGGACTGAGTTTCTTTTTTTGCTAAAACCAAAACTTTCGCTAACCTTAAATCAGGTGTTAAGGTAGTATTTGGTCCGCCCATCCGACACATTCTCACTCCCAACTCTTCAAATACCGACACTTGGTCAGTGGCCCTACGCTTCAAACTACGACGCTCTAGGTACCCCTCTAGTGTCAATGTTAGACGTGTCAGGAATGGCATGTCAGTTTCCGCTCGTTACATGCATAGTGTATTTTCAAAATAAACTTCCATTGTAGATTTACTTTTTTTTTAGGCTTACTTGCATAACTGACGTTACTTTAATACATCAGTTACGTCACAAAACTAGGGTAAAATAAGTTAACGTTGACTTGGTTTCACATGGGACACAAACAGCGGTCTCCTGGGTGAAAGTCCTGTGTTTGTTTGACCCATCCAACCTATCTTCCCACCCGCCCTACGCAGACTTTCTCGCTCTTTACACTACGTCAGTTGCTCTGACCATTTTATACTGATGCGGATGGGTTTGAAAGCCGTCTCACACAGATGCTAAAGGGTGCCTTGGTATCAGACGCCAAGGGGGTGGTACTTGACTTGGTTGGGAGAGAGAACAGGTTGGCCCATTCACTCAACTAACTTGTGGTACAAGAATGTCATATTTTCTTGGTTTGGAAAATGACATTATCCAGGCTGTAATTACGCTTCGTCCAAAATGTATTTGGCAATGTAAATTGGGAGTACATAAATATACTGTATTTTGAAGCAAACAGGTTTACGTCACGTACAATCAGATCCTTCTTAACTTTCCACATGTGGCCTCGCAGTTATGTGAGCTAAACAGAAGAGTGACACTGTGAATGAGGCACAGTTCACATTCAGGGCAGTGCTGACACAAACACACGCACACAGACACACAGACGAGTTTACATGTCAATCATCATCTCTTTTTAGCTGCCAGTGTATAAACCTCTAAATATTTTATTCTCTTTCCATCAGAGCTTTAAACAGCCCCACTGGGGAGCTTCACCCCGAGAGAGACGGAGAGCAGCAGCCTGAAGAGTCTGATTAGAGCTGTGCACCTTTCACACCCCACAGGAGGTATCCTGACTACAACCCTGGGTCCTCTCACATGATGTTACAACAACCCCACAGTCACCCTCATTATCCAGGAGCCCTGCCACACACACACACACACACTGACAGACAAAGAGAGCATCACCACCGTTAGCATCATTGCTGCCACGATGTGTTTGCTGTCACATCCTGACGAGGCACCGGGACATCAGAAAGGTTTTGCAGAGTGGTGCGTCACGGAGCGTTTTTTCTCCCACTTTTCTATGAATCTGTCAGACGTGCCTCATAGAGGGAGGGGGTGAACGCCGGGTCAGTGCGTCTAGCATTTTTTCACAGCGTTCTCAGAGCACCCCTTAATCAGTGTCTGGGCCTTTTTAAGAAGAAGGGGTTTGTTGTGGATGGGGGATAAAGGAGCCAGTGGGGCAGTAGTGACAGCCGTCTGCTATAGAAAGCCCACAGGCTTCAGTCGGGTTGTCTGTCTGTGAACGGTTTCTTATCAAAGCGCGAGGCCCTTCGCGTCTCCATCCATCCGCCCGGCTCTGGCTCCAGCAGCTGCATCGCTCCAGTTTTAATTATCTCCTGTGAGAGCGGAGCAGCCATGCAGTGGGCTCATTAGGTCTGTCAGCAGGGACGGCCAGTAACCTGCAGTAACCCCTGCCATCTCCTCTGTCACTGGTTTTTACCCTTCTCCCTTTTCCTCTACATCTCCATCACAGCTCCATGTACTCTTCTTCCCACTGCTCTGTCCTATCTCACCCTTCTATCTCTCTCCTTCCATCTACAGTATCTTTCTTACTCTCTTGATTGGGTTGGCTATGTTCTATTATCATCAAAAGATGATTGCTCGGCTTATCAGGCTGATTGGGACATTTTCACCCCTTACCATTCCGCCCTCTTTTTTTAGAGGGGTAGGGGTGGGGGACAGGGGATGTTCAGGGATAGATAAATAGCCAACAGTAGATGCCACATAGAAGTGGTGTACATCATCGGAAAGCTGGTAACCTGAAGATTAATTTGAGATGCAGTTCAGAACTTTGTGCCAAGTTGTCCTAGTCATTAATAATAAATAAATAAATAAATAAATAGTGAAAGTGTATCATGGCTTAGAACAACTAATATGTCTCATAAGTTCTGCGGCAATTTTTTAGTTGATACCATGTTACACAGATTTGGTACTAAATTTAGCAATTTTTTACCATTCCAGAATTGATAAAAATTATCAATAATTCCTCCAAAATACCAAATTAGGACACCAAGACCTCGAGGAACACCATAGAAAAAGCCATGCTGTGATTTGGTTTCAAAAACATCTGATATTTGGAGATTTCTGCAAGAATTGCATTTTTTTGGTGATTGGATGGCGAGCACTTCTGTTCTGGAAACTGCTCAGACACCCCGTTATTGTCAATCTACCTAGGAAAGCCATCCATCCTCAGAAAGTTTCATGACGCAGTGATTATCCTAGAGGTCACCACAGGTCATTTGATACAGTGCGGTCAAGTTTCAAAAAATGGTCTCACTATATGAAATGGATATTATGGGGACTAACAACATCACACATGAATACAGTTGGGCTCATTGGATCCACAAGAGTCTCAGCTTTACCCCACTATGCAGAAATATTCAAACATCATTTTTAGAATAGGCGAAAATACCACATTTGTACTGCATGCAGGAAGCTGCATGGTTTTTGCCCCAAACTGCATGTGATTATCATAAAGTGGGCATGTCTGTAAAGGGGAGACTCGTGGGTACCCATAGAACCCATTTTCATCCACTTATCTTTAGGTCAGAGGTCAAGGGACCCCTTTAAAAATCGCCATTCTAGTTTTTCCTCGCCAAAATTTGGCGCAACTTTGTAGCGCAACTTTGTAGCGCAACTTTGTAGCGTTATTTAGCATTTTTCCCATCGGAGTTTTAAAGGGTTAAGTCAAGTCAATTCTATAGCACTAACTTATATAGACATACATCTTTGAAATCCAAATCTTACTTTTCTTTTTCTATTTGATGCTTCCTGTGTTCAGCAACCTGATCATTTTGTACGATAAAGCTTTAGGTTTGAGTTGAGTTTAGATATTTTCAAAGTGTGAGCTTTTAAGAAATGTTTCTCTCTCTCTCTTGGATTGTCCATTTGTGTTATTTGTTGCAAGTAGATACGTAATGCCCAGCAGGAAGAGGGAAGCAGACATGGTGTAGTCAACGCATCGCATTAGCCTGGCAAGCTAAAAGAATTTAATGAAGGAAATAAATCAAACACATACTCCTGGGTCTAATTCTAAGTCTTTAAGGTTTAAGTACGGGCTAAGTCTCTGTGTTATGACTGTGCATAACTCAACACTGCAATCATCATCTTATCGAGGCAACTTTAGTCCTAAAAGTCTTATTTCCTAAAAACAAACCAAAACTCTGCCGGCATGTTAATATTAGTTCAACCCGTTTCCAATGCATAACATCTTACAAGAATTTTCTAAAGTTGAGTGTTATTTTTCTTGAATTTAGTGCAGCAATCTGATTTTCTGTGTCTAGTTTCAAGGTACTGACATGAATTTCAAGATTTTTTAGATTTATTAGATGATTTATATTAGAAACACGTCAACTTTGTTTTTTCCATTTGTTCTAAGAAACACTTTTTATTATTTCTAATCTATTAGTTGGCATTAGGGTTATGTTATTCTGTTGTTTACTTATCAAATTATTTTAGTATCTAGTATTGGGAGATGTAACTGGAACTGTGGGACTTTTGTAGTAGTGAATAAAAAGGCTTTTTTAAATCAAATCTTTCCATTTTGTAAATGCTTCCTCAAGATCACAAAATATCCATCTTTTAGCCATTTTTGTCTATTATTGAGAATTAAAGTCTTTGTATTAAAACCAGCACAATAAATCTGCTCCTGTAGAAACATTATGTCAATGAGTTTCCAATACAAATTAATTTGTAGATTTTTCTAATATCATATATCACAAAATTACTACAAAATCTTCCTATATATCACATTAGCTTCTTGTCATCATTCTTACACTATGCTATTGTATCATATTATCTCACAGTGTTATATATATTACACCAAAAATGTCTAATTGTACAATATATTTACATTATACAATTTAAGATGGATTTACATATTATTACAGCCAGTTCTCATTCCCAGACAAAGCACATACCAACACTTTGTCAGCCGTCAGCCGTCAACGTTTGATATCGCCCCACAAGGCAACCTTTAGCGAAGGTAGGAGACACACCGAGCTTTCCATTAACTACAATGTAAACCCATTTGCGGCAAAAGTAAACACTCAGAAAAAGTGTTGTGGTGACGTATTATAAAGAACGAAAGAGACACACAGGGCGGGCAGGAGGGGAGGTGGATACAGTGCTTTCATCCAGGAGACCCCTGTTCATGTCCCGTGCGTTATGTTTCACTTTCACTTTGCAATCAGCTGATCGTTCGTGTCCCGTGTTCATAATGTCAAGTCACATTTTCACTATAAGAACTTAGTCATTTTGAGCCCAACCATGTAATTGTTTCCTAAACCTAACTAAAGTGATTTTGTTGCCTAATCCTAAGCAAGTGTTTTTGTTTAATTCACAACATTAAGCACATGTTTACTGCGACTGAAAAGTGACGCCGAGGGGTCTGACAAAGGGTCAGTATGTGACGGGTTTGGATGAGAATGTGTTGATTATTATTAATTTCATGTTATATTTATTACATTTATAATTACATTTCATTAGCCTTGCTCACACTTTACTTTTTCAAATGTGCATATTTTGTGCGGCTGTAATACGCAATTTTCCTCCAGGATCAATAAGAGGATTCTGTTGTTACCAGATGATTTGCATTGAAAACAAGCATTCCCCCCCACCCCTCCACCCCCTTTTAACAAAAAATAGGACAAATAGATAATAAATATTAATATCAGGAGACAAAAAGTACTTGTGAAGAAAGACTTGTAGTGCACTGTCTCTCTGCTTACTATTATCCCCCCTCCCCATTCCTCCTCTCTCATCTCCTTGTAAAAATTGGTTATTTGGGGGATTTGACAAACGCAGGAGTCAAACTCCGGTCACTAGTTCCACAGCAGCGGGAGCCTGGGAGTGCTGCGAGAGCGAAACCGATCTGCTGCATTTCATTTCATCTTCCACACACACACAGAGAAAATTTTGACACCCAGCGAGGAAAAAAAAAGCATGTTTCTTGGAGGATGCTGTGAACGTGGGTTCATATGGAGGCCGGCGAGATAACGAGAGGAGAGAGAGAGGCAGGGACTTGTTGACAACGAGCTCTCTCTACCTCTCTTCTCTCTGTTTCTATCTGATCCTCTTGGCTCTGAAGTCTGGGTGAAGTCCAACGGGGGGAGCCAGAAGTGGCAATTACCGGGGAATGATTGCTACCTGTTGTTGACAATGATTTGCCATAAAAATACAATTTTTCTGGTTATTAAATAGGCTTTCACATCTGAGATGCAGTTTATTGTTAAACCTGCTGGAGCCAATCAATGCAGAGCACTGCGGGCTGCCTCTCCATCATTTAATTACTCCTGTCAATCAATGGAAAACACATTTTTAGGAAAGCTGATCAATAAAGAGGGGTGACTTAACTGACGGAAGGGACTGTTACCTGACTGACACACTAAAAGACAGACACACAATATACACACACATACACGGAAATAATGAAAGTGGATGTATTGATTGTGATACAGTTTAATGTGCCTCTGTAGGGCAGAGTTAACTGGAGCTCTTTTGTGTTTACATGTGTGTCCTACTAAAGTTACAAGAGCACACAAAAACACAAACCTGCACAAACTGACACGTTTGTCAGTGCAGTACAAATATCTACTGCGTGTAAAGCTAAAATTACAATTATTACTGCATCTTTGCAAAACAAAATTAAAGTAAACCTCGGCTATATGAGCTTAAACAAAAGCTGTCAGTATGTTGTGTAACTGTTTAGCTTAGTTTGCCACGTATCTCAAAGTTCTTGTCAACTTATCTGCTGGCTGAGACAAAGTAGGCTATCCCTTCCTCCCTTTACCATTGGTACCTGAATCACATCATCAGAGGGAGGACAGAGGACAGGAGGAGGGACTGACACTGACTAATGTCTGTGTTCTTCATTCTTTATAAACTTTACTCAGAAATATTATTTCTTTTATTAACATTTTAGATTGTTTTCAGTGAGATATTAATGAGTTTATAGAGCGTCTTTGCTGTTAAAAACATTTTTTGCTGTCATAAACAATGTTGCTTCTCTAGAAACAACATGTAGCCTCGTCAAATTTAAAATATTCAATTCTAATCTGGTTCTGAATTGAAAGACAACCAGGCTGACATAAGTATATTGAACTGTTCAAATATGAACAGTTCAATATGTTTATTTATCGCAAGTCATATCTTCATTGCAATATTGAACAATGATATCGCACATTGCAGATTTTCCTCATATCGTCACCTTTGTTGAATATCATTCCAAATGTCTCTTTCCCTTCATTTCCAGCTCTCCCTCTCTCTACTGTACATCCTCTAATAGAGTTGCACTGGTAACAATAATGAGGACAAAGAGTGTTTTGTTAGAACTGGTGTTAAAGAATGAGGACCGCAGCATTTAGTATATGACTGATGGTCAGTTGAGATGCTAAATGCATTTGAGTAAAATTGAATGTACCACAGCTGACGAGCTAATTAGTTATCTAGCCAAAACCTCACGTTAGCTGTGCACTTTTCTCCAGTTAAATGTTTGTTTGGTAGCTTCTTCTGGGTAAAACAAAGACAAGTGTCTTCCATGCATGTAGAAAAGAGAGTGGTTAGCCATGCATAAAGCTTCTGATGACTGTTGCTCAAAGACTGCCGTCTGACAGTTAAGTCAGTGTCTCTGTCAGCCAATGACAGAATGGCGGTTAAGTTGTATTTTGATGGATATTTAAATGCAATACTAGATTAAAAATGTATACCAAAGTAAAGTGACAAAACTCAACATAACTTGAATTTTTTTTTGAGAGAGCTGAGTGTGCACCTCTTCCAGTGAGTAAGCCTGCTTTAACAAAACTCTCTCTGCCCACATCTTTGATTCAAATAGGCCAAATTCAGCCTGATCTCCTAAAAATTACATCCCCAATGCCTTGTCAATTAAATTTTGAGCGAAACATATTTTCTCCCTGATTCCTTTTGTTTTTGACATATTACAAATGTGTTTCTATTCATAGTCTGTGGAATTCCCCGTAGGGAGGAGGACGGGGTGGATGGGAGGGAGGGTCTAACAAACACAGGACTTCTACAGGAGACCGCTGTTTGTGTCCAATGTAAAACCAAAAGTCAACGTTGACTTATTTTAATTTACGTCCTAACTTAAATGACCTAACAAACATATTTATTTTAAGCCAAACCATGATGTTTTACTAAATCTAACCAAGTAATGTTGCTGCCTAAACATGACCAGGTCATTTTGATGCTTTTTTTTTTTTTTTTTTAATTTACAACGTTAATCACATGTTCAAACCTGCAACTGTAATCAGAGAGAAAATAGGTTTCCCTCGAAACATTATTGAGAATGCAGTTTAGTTATATAGGAATGTAATTTTGTACGAGACAGGGTTGGCCAAATAATATTCAAATACGACAAACCAACCAAGCCAATCAGAGGGATTGGCAGAAAAAATAAAAATTGAGTAAATGGCGACAAGCGTGCAGGAGATCAATACAGCTACAGGTTGTTCTAAGCTGGTTTGAAGAATTACCAGTTCTTAAATCGCCATATTTTTTCGTTAGACATAAAAAATATTATTAACGATAATATTTTTATTGTCAAACAGGTCTGGAATTTGTCTTGCATCATAGCGGCTCCATTTGCAACATCACAGAAAGGACAAAAACAAGAAATCAAGACAAGAAACAAGGATACGTACATTTAACATTACAATCACAGAAGACAATATTCAGGGTCCTTCAACGTACATTTGATCTGGGATTAGGCTCCATATTTAGTTTTAGGATTGACTGGTGTACAAAAGAGTGCTTCAGTCTAACCTTATTAAATCGCAGAACCCTGTATCTCCGATTTGATGGTAACAATTTGTATTTACTAAAATTTCGATTAATTGTCCACGGTGTCAAACTCACAATGCTTTCACAGCAATTTGGTGCCACACTCGATGGTAGATCAGTTCTCAAATAAAAACATGTCGACTGAAAGGTCAAGTTGCGGGTCTCAGTTCTTGCACTGAGCTTCGCTTATGCTGGTCCGCGTTTGGACCCATGTCGGACTGTATGACAGTGATACATTACAGTTACACAGCGGATTAATTAAACTGGCACCGACTGCTCAGACACAAAGGAGAGAGAGATGGAAAGAGGAAAAGGTTAAAAGATAATGAAATGAAATGAAATCTCTCTGACACACAAGACCTCTCTAACGCTCAGCTCTCTCTCACACACAAACACAGTCCACTCTGGGGATCATCCGTCATTGGCTGGAGATATGAAGAGGCTGTAATAGTTCTGTGACCATCATGAAAGGTGTAGAGTAATTGACCTCTGCTTGGCGATTGATCCAATGATGACAGATCGGACGGATCACATGACCCCATCGTGTGTGTAATTTAACCTGCTCTCATATTGTTGTTACAGTGTGATCAGCTGAAGGACGACTTAACGTTATCTCTGTCTTCCCCCCTCGACCTACGTTACCGGCTCTTAGCGAGGCGAGGTGGTAAACGCTACTGTTGCCGTGCCGACCTGAGTGCATCATCTGCAGTTTCTCACTCTGTATAAACATCCTCCTGTAGTTCATTCAGAATACAAACTCTGAGCCTGAGTCAGAGCCGAGTCCTGTCATGATGACACACTGCAGGCGGGCAGGAACACACACACTCACACGTGTATACACAGAGAAATCCAGACCTTTGAGACCGAGCCACTTGTCTGAGCTTTACACACACAGATAGAGGAAACTCAGCAGAGCAGCAACCAACACAGCTGAATGGTGAAGCCACGACTGAAGTGGTTTAAGATGCTGGGTTAAGCCAGGGATTTACTTACTTTTAACTGTTTGGATGCACATGATGAACTTGTACTAATAGTGCATGTCCTCAAAAACTGCTGAGAACGCTACACATCCATAAGTTGCAATCATAGACTGTATATAAGAAATGGACGTAGTCAAAGTGATGTCACCCATTGGTTTGGGGACTGCTGTGCTGAAACCTCGAGTTTGGCATTTTGACCGTCGCCATCTTGTTTTTTTGCAACCAGAAATGACATGAGTGGGTGGAGCTAACAACGGAACACTGAATACGATTTTTTCAGGCGACCAAAATGTTACAATTAACTTTCGTGAACTGAAAACACACTGTGAAAGGGTTAAAATTCTAAGACGAAAACACGGACGTCGTGGTAGCAACCTGTCAATCACAAGGTAGCCACGCCCTGAAGCATACCCTGCTTTATGGTCTATTTGACTCTAAATGGGACCATAATTTACTAAATGAACATCATGCTGTATTGAAGAAGACTTGAAACTAGTAATTGAGACCATAAACTCATGTTTACAATGTTTACTGAGGTAATAAATCAAGTGAGAAGTAGGCTCATTTTCTCATAGACTTCTATACAATCTGACTTATTTTTGCAACCAGAGGAGTCGCCCCCTACTGGCTATTAGAAAGAATGCACTTCAGCATTGGCTTCACTTTTCAGACTCGGGAGTTGCAATTAAGCCCGTGAACAGCGGAAACAGTAAATCAGGATGTGAAGTTAGATCAGCTGAAGACTCAACAACAACAATGACGGGAAGTTATGAATAGAAACTAATCAAAGGATCCAGAAGGCACAACTACCTCTTTTTCTGAGACATGTAAATAAACATGGCGACATGTTTACATTGTACAAAATCAGAAGTTCCCATGGAAAATATTCTGGTGTCGGTATCGGTGTGAGAGCAGTGCAGAGCGGCAGCTATGAGCTCTCAAGTGGGGCACACTTACATGCAGGAACAAGCACTAAAAGCATGCGCGGCCCACCAGTTATGTCAACAAATCTCGGACTACAGCACACACAGAGGGAGAGCAACTTCATTCTCTGCTCAGGTAGACATTACTCCATTATATCTTTTCATAGCAAATAGTTGTTTGATGCTATATTAATGCTCTGAATATCAAATTTTACACCTTTAACTAATTGTTTTAATAATCATGGGATGTAATGGACATTGCGGTCTGTAGGAGTCGCCACTAGAGTTATACTTATATTAAACACAGATTTAAAATATTCTGAATTACTTCTTGGGAGAGTCCCACAAATTCAAGCCCAGAGATAAGAAGTGAGAATTAAACAGAATGTTATCAGCCCCCAGAAACAAGGAAGATGAACACTGTATATTATATATGTATTTCTCATCTCTTTTTATTCACTGCAGGTTCAGATCCAGAGTGGTTTTTCTCAGTTGGGTACATGACATGAGTAATAACAAGCCAGTTTTAATAAACCTCAGTCCTGCGGCGAGAGTATTAAAATGTTATTCGAGTCCAGGGCTGCAGAAGAAGTTGAAGAACTCTCAGCCATCACTTCTATTTTTTATAGTGATTCCACTTCTTGTACTATCCACAACTCCGAATTAACAAAAGTTGATTCACTCTTTGAAGGTTTCTGCATAAATAAGCCCGATCCACTTGACAGGTTCTCCTTAGAGGAACCAATTACTCTGAATTCATTATGGAGGCAGAAAATGATCCAGAATATTTTATTACAACTGTTGCTCCGAGGGACAAGAGTCACTCTGGCTCTACACGAGCAAGCAGAGTAATAACAGTGTTTTTCAGAAAGCTATTTAAATTTTAAATTAAGTCAATCATTTTAACTTTGAAATCAACAGCGAATTTTAAGACGTTCCATTTACATTAAAAATTCAGCTGACACGTGTTATTGAGAGGAATCGGTGATTTTCAGAAGAGATGTGATGCTCATTTGTGAACAGACTGCAGAGAGAAACTGGCTGAGGACTGGTTGAAGTACCTGACGCGTATCTCAATGGATCCCACTGTCAGCTCATCCTTCATGGTATGCATGACTCCATAAAAAGGTCAGTGGTTCACACAGCGATAAATTGATTACCTGATAGGGGACCTGATCAATTGACTGATCGGCTGGCCAATCCAAAAGCTGACTACATTGATTTGGAGCAAATGAAATCCCCATGTGGACCTCAGTGCAGTGAAGGTGGCCTTGGCTCAGCACTGAAGGTGAACGTTCAAGCACTCCTGTAACCTGCTAGAGTCACCAATGACTGAGCGTATTAGAAGTACTGCAGTTTATACAGTGTACTGTATGTGCTGCACTTCATGACCAACTTGACGATAGCACTAATGAGAGTACGTCAAGTAACCGTATGTGGTTTACAGCTGAGACGAGACAATTCAATATATACTGGAATGGAATATATACTATTATATACAACATGGCCAAATGTGATAGTTGAACATGGACGCCAAGTGTTTCAACAACAAGGAATCTGTGCGTTCCAGTTCACATACTAATATATTATTTAGTATGCCATACAAAGATTTAATACATCCCGGAACATAGTATGTCAAATGCAGTATGCCCAAAAATATATGTCCTACAACATCTGGTTGTATTTTGCTGTATACATGCCAGCATGATTTTCTGGCTATTCTGACCAACAATCCTCTGCACAGCGGATATATGAACAACAGGATCAAAGTTCAAGGCGCAATGAAGTGGTATGTCCCAGCTGTATGCATAATGCATGCAACAGTATGCACTTTGTGAGAGCAGTTACAGCATGTACTAGAAATAAAAATAAAAAGTATGCAATTTGGAACGTAGCCAATAGCTCCAACTCCATTATTTTGCCTTTCAGTTTCCTGTCTACAGGTGCTGCTTGTGATCACCTTGCACCTGTATTTTAGCAAATATATGACCAGTTTAACAATATAACATCTAGTGTAACATCTGTGTAGGATTTGGCAACATATTGCATCCAACTGAATCTCTTCCCGTCTGCCAAGCATGTAGGAGAACTATGGTGGCTGACGCGAAAACATGAATGCCCTATCTAGAGCCAATGTTTGGTTTGTCTGCTCTGGGCTACTGTAGGAACATGGGGGCCGGCCCCGTGAAGAAGACTCGCTCCCTATGTAGATATAAACGGCTCATTCTAAGGTAACGTAAACAACAATTCTTATTTTCAGGTGATTATACACTAAAGAAAACATACTTATTGATACTATATTTCATTTCTGCAAAATAAGATTGCCCTAAATGTTACACACTGTTCCTTTAAGGGCTGCCACAGCTGAAAGGAGGTGAAAGACTTTCTTCTACAGCCGTCACCAACATCGACTGCTATCTATCACAGCATTTCTATCACCGTTCTCTGTTATTGTTATAGTAGTCATGGTGACTGGTCAGAATGTGTTAATAATACGTTTATAACATACAGTAGTTATATAACATAACAGTAGTTATCCGAGTGGCTGTTCAAAACGTGTGTTAACACAATATTTGTTCATCCAAAACACAGTCACAGTGGAGACTCCGGAGATAACAGTTTACAAATTTATAGTAGGTAGTGTGAACCAATCAGGACCCAGGCGTCACTTGAGTTTACTATAGTCAGCAATAGCAATTGTCTAAATAACAGAAACACCTCTGTATATAGGGACTATGTGGAAATACATGCACCTCTTACTGAAAATGTCTGTAATTCTTGTCGTTGTTCTTGTATAAAAACACTGAATAACATTAAGTGAGAAAAGCACACTTTAATTTTGAGAAACCTATAACTGGCTGTACTTCAGCACACAGCATTTCAGGCATTAGAAACTCAGTAAATTCATTACTGCTCTGCACGGCTGACTAAAAGGCCCATTCAGGAGTATCCAATTGTTGATGGAGTCTCGTGCACACACACGCACGCACACATAGCATCTAATTTAGCATTTCTATAGACTTAGAAACACACACAGTAAGGAGGTAGTAAGGTGTGACTAGCATGGTAAGAGGAAGTATTGATCAGTGGACTGTGGTCATGATTGTTGGTAATCTGACTGCCGAGCTGCTCTCACACACACAAACACACACACCGAACCCACACACACACACACACCATCATTTACACATAAAATACTTCAATAAGCACAAAATACTCCCATGAGCAAATGTGCAACTTATATATCCTGTAAAAACACAAACACTCGTGCTCTGAATGTTAATAGTGGATCCCTCCAATAATTAAACAGAAGTGAAATGTAATTAAATACACACACTTGAGATCAACTTGGGTGATTTATGATTCTGAACGTAGCGTACACACACACACACGTGGACCTTAACACTCGTCCTCCTGCGTCCACTCTACCACCCACACAGTCTCACTTAATAATGATTAATCTCAGAAAAAGCCCCGGCGTGCTGAATAATGGATGCTTGTCTCCATCCCTGCAGTTTAAATATATACATATTACCCCATGAATAATTAACACCTTCATTTCACAGCTGTCTCTTAAACACAGGATGGGAAGGAGAAAGGATTTAGTTCGCCATTGTCCTTCCTCTCCCGCCTCTGCAAGGCCAACAGGGCATATAACAATATTTCAACAAAATTTAGCCGGACACATCATTTTTCACAGCCGACGTCCTCGTTCAGGTTCCTTCGCGGTCACACACCAACATCTACATTTAACTACGATCAGGAGGAGACTCAGAAACACAACGGCGTTTGTCGTCTGTACAAATGTCTAAAACAACGTATGATTATGAGAAGGCCTACATGACCGGATCTCTAGTGGCCATGAGAATAAGCCTTTCTCACGGCAGACATTCTGACTTGTCATAGTAGGAAAAGCACTGGTGTTGAAAATAATACTAACAATGGCTCTGTTCTATTGAAGTGCTCCAGTGAGAGTAATAGTGAGCCAGCACAATACCAGGAACCTGAAATCAAAGCAGCTAAATGGAATTCAGCCATAAAACCTCTTAAGATTGAGTCGAGAAAGCTTTTGACTTGGACAAGAGAGACTGCTTTTCACATCTCAGCTCCCACAGACTGACAACTTTAGACAACAGAATTCATTATTAAAAGGTGCTACATTCCAAATTCAGAGCGTATCTATGATTGAGGGATTGCCTCCATATGGCTCTCAACATGGCGACGGCTGAGTTGGCGGCTAGCAGCTCACGGTTCTAACAGCACTAGTAGTGTAAACAACGGCAACAGTACTGACAGATCTAACAGTGTTAACCTGAGAGGGAACCAGAGGGTAGGTGTGGTGCTTCCATGTCGGCGCTGGGGGTCGAGACGGCGTTATCAGCGGTAACCACCGTATGAGCACAGTGCAGAGCAGCAGCCATGAGCTGGCCAGTGAACGGGATACAGTATTGGAGGCGGGGCAAGCAAAAAAAGTTCAACTTCCGAGTATAAAATGAACCGGATCTTCCGGCAAACTTCCGCCTCCATTTGGGAAGTTGGATTTACCTAAAAAAAATGATCCACTGATTTACAGACATCTTTTTACCAATGTAAGTCTATGGGAAAACATCTTCTTGGGCCCAATTGCATCACGTGACGGACCTGGAAGTTGTAATTCTACCTTTTGGCCACTATGTAAAATTTGCTTCAAAGCCTGGCACTCTTCCTGGACTTGCACCAGGAGACCACTGTTCACTGTTTAACGTTTTAGCTATTGTAACTTGCATACATAAGTTAATGTAACTTATGTTGCATACATAACATACTTAACTACATCACAAAAAACGTTGCAAAACGGACACTAGATTGGTATGTAGGGCATCATAGATTGAAGCGTAGTGCCACTGACCAAGTTGCTGAATTTGACGAGTTGAGAGTGAAAACATGTTGAACACAGACCTATCGTCAAAGAATACAGATATATGAGTTTAGCATTATTACAGAAAAAGGGGCTTCTGTCTTGCTTGTCATGGATCCTCAAGCCGCCGGTTCTTATTATCTTTCTGCCTCCAGGCAATCTGAGCAGCCGCTCCGTGTCGGCTAAATTTTCCAACAATACATTAAAAACCAAAGAGTGACTGCAGCCAGAAGGGATGAAACTTAAGTAGTAAATCAAATTTCTCACACTAATAATGCAGACAGGATTGAGACATGATGACAACAGATTATTTATCAAACATGATGCTCAGAGATATGTCTGAAAAGTTTTTTCCCCTCAGTCCTTGCTGTAAGGCAGGTCAAACTTAGCAGTGTAATTTTCAGTATTGGTATTCAGTATTTGTGCCTGTGGAGCAGGAATACTCCTAAGGACTGTAGATGGAATATCACACCCATCTTGAATGTAATCAGCCGACTGAATAGGCGCCATCAGCGGTTATCGCAACACATTGTCACTCCCAACTCGTCAAATACCGCCGCTTGGTCAGTGCCCCTCGGCATCGGAGACTGACGCATGGGGTACCCCTTTTGTGTCACTTTTTGACGAACCGGGGACAGCCTGTCAATATACGCTCGTTACATGCATAGTGTCATTTCAAAATAAACTTACGTTTTCACAGGAAGTTAGGTTTAGGCAACACAACCACTTGGGTAGGGTTAGGAAACGGTCGTGGTTGATGTTAACTTCACTGATTAGCGACTCACGTGATTCACGGGGCTGACGATACTAACAACTCACGTGACTAACTAACGAGATGAGTCACGCGACTAAAGACTGTCGTGACAAAATAAGTCTATGTTACTTTTAGTGCTGAGAGGCACTTGACGAGCTGGGAGTGGGTTGGTTATCTCTACCATTCTAAAGCTTCAGATGGGCCAATCTGCACCTACAACATTGTGAAAGTGTAACTTAATGCTGTGAATTTATGCAACAAAACTACTTGATTAGGAAAATATTATGGTTTGGGTTAAAATAAGTAGGCTTGTTACGTAAGGTAAAATATGTCAACTTTGACTTTTGGTTTGTTTGACCCATTCATCGCCCCCGACGAAGGAGCTTTGTTGCTCTTGGTAACCAGACTTCCTCTTTTGCTCCAGTCATAATTACTAAGACCAATAGATCGGTAATGGTGATCACCCATCTCAATAGATGATAATGGCCTTTGAACCTACTAGTAGGTGTAGCAGGCTCCTTCTAACCCATGTCTATGAGGCTGATAACTCCCATTCAATCGGCTGATAACATTCGAAGTGGATGAATATCAACAACACATGTTTCCACAGCAGGGTCATGTCCAGCAGCACAGAGCAAGGATGTACAGGAGCAGAATTAATACAAACATAAATTCAGTTTTATATAAAAGTAGTTTAGTTTTGCACATAATGCTGTTTACAAAAACTTCTATTCACAGTTAGATGCAAAAGAATATCTGAAAACATGCCTTATGACCTTCTGATGTAACAGAATGAATAAACATTTGCTACCTCTGAAATGCAGCACAGCACAATCCCGGCTGGTGCTTTGAGTTTATCACACTGTGCATGTGGGCCATAGTATTAAATAATAAAGACGACTTTGTATCTGTGCGGTGCTTTCGGTGGAGAATTACAAAGAAGTACAAGGACGGCGTATCTCACATCACTGTCTGGCTGACCGGTGAGCAAACAAACACTTGTGAACTCACAGATGGAGTTCAGCCCGTCAACACTGCAGTCTCTCCACAGCCGAGCACCTAGGAGATCAACACCTACACACACATACACGCACACACACAAACGCGAGTATCGACGAGCACAACCTCAATCTTACTGCCTCCATGCTGGTGCTGCAGAGATCCAGACTCCCCCACATGCCCTCAATCTACAGATTAACTGTGTTAAGTGCGTGTGAGAGACCATTTTGATCATTCTGCAGAACAGTGCTGTAAAAAAAATATATTCCTCACGACAAAAATCGGACTTTTTACGTGAAGAAAACATCGTCTCTTATGTAAAACTAAAGCAAAATTGTGGTTAGCTCTAATATCTGCACTCCGTTGATTTAATAAACATTCAGTGACCATAAAAGTAAAGACATCTATTCACCACTAAATTGGATCACCTTCCATACATCATGGCTGCATTATACACCAGACCAGACCCCAGACCCTCAGGGCCCCCAGAGACCCAAGATTTACTGTGTAGAAATTAATTCTTGGTAATTTGATTGGGAATATACATCATTTTTATCTAATCTGGAGAGCCTGTCTCATAGTCAGACCCCATGACAAAATCCTAAAATCTTTACAATTATGCTTATGGTGCATATTCTTAGTGCGGATATAAACAATATATTTTTTAATAATAACAATATTTCTTATAAGAACAAATGTATTATATGACAATGTCAATGCCAGAGGCATCGCTCCCCTCAGCTTTACAGAGCTTTTCAGCTCAATGTTTATCTGTCTGGCCCACAACTTTACTGTTCTGGTTCACTTTCACTGTTCCCATAGCATCATTTTTAGAGAAAAAGCTGTAAAAGCACACGGTACACTACCTGCTGAGCAGCCAACAGCAGACAGACACAGTTAGAGACTAAAAAACTAAAAAATTCACAAGTGGGGTATTTACTGAGGTATTTTATATCGTAGAACAAAACAGTTAAATCTCTTAAGCTTGTGTTAACCACAGACCTTATTTCAGGCATCTAACTAAAAACCCATTGACTTTGAGACGAGGGAACTTAAAGTGCTAAAATACTAACTCAATTATAGGTTTTAGGACTCATTCCTGTAGCACTCTATTGGACTCACATTCATCAGGTGGACACAAACACCACTCCAACAGGATGATAATGTTGTTGTATGTTGCTATTTCTCATTTTCCAGCTAAACAGTACACTATAAAATGTTTCTGAAAACATTTGAGGCGAGAAATAGGCATTACAGTAACAGAATATTAGTTCATATTTGATCAGCGCTGCCTAGTTTGATCGTTGAATGAACAGCCAATAGGAACGCTCCCTTTCTGAAATGACCTGTGATTGGCCAAAGTCTCCCGTCACGGAAGAGATGTTTTAAAGCCTGAAAACAGAGCCATGAGGAGGAGCAGAAGTCTAGTTTTCTCTCAGAACACTTGAACTACAATATGCTGAAAGGTTATTATGGAATTTTTGCCCAATGATGCCAAAAATATTCTGCCTACCGCAGCTTTAATGGTAACCCTTTGTTGTAGAGGAGCTGACACAACTCCCAAATCTTGACGACGTATCGTGTAGACCTGAGCATCAAGTTAATTGGTTGATCCAACTCTGGTAAGGAGGTGGATTGATACAGATATAAAAGAAACGTTAATGTCGACACAACCCCCATTCGCATTCCCTTCTGCGCAACCTGGAGAAGCGTATTCCAGACTAAAGTTGTATTATTTACATTACATTATTATTTATGTTGAGACTTGGCAATATTTACAGTTGGCAACGGATGATGTGGTAACTCCCATATAACAGGAAAACAGTATAGACGTGGCGGATTTTGAGAAAGCGTCAGCAGCTGTGTGCCCAAAGCGTTGGTAGATGTGGGTGCTCTGTGGGCTGTAGTTTAGAGAGGGAGAGAGTGTTTCACATCTGATTTAGTCCAAATATCTCCTCTAACCTCCAAGTGAACTGTAATGTTGGAGTTACCCGTCCAGATCCCACAGCTCATCATCAAAGAGGGACACTCTGAACCAGTGACAGTCTAATGGCTGATGGCCCGGTCTGGCTCGCAGTATATAGGGGCTGAATGTTTCCATGCCAGTCCAGTCCCATGAGGCTCTCTAACACGGCAGTCTGTCGAAACCAAAAAGTATGTGATATCACTTCGAAAAAGGTTTCCAGCTGAGGAGGGTTGGGTTGTTCAGTTGGGTAACAGGATTTCCTTTCATTTGGAAAACTTTGAGCCATATAACGTATATTTTCGCTCGTGTGTGAGCTCAGGAGTTTGGAGTTGTGAGGAAGATAAAGAGGCAGAGACAAAGAACAAAGGCCGAAGTTAAAAGCTGAGTCTATATACTGTAGATCTGGATGTATAGAGCTGTAAGTTTGAGAGTAAAGGGCAAATTCAAAGACTGTGAGAACAACAGGAAGAGACGAAGAGAGAGATGTGTGTTGCAGGAGAGCGAGCTTTGGCTGCCAAAGAGCCAGTGAGATCTCCTGTTGATCAAAGGCCGTCTCTCTCCTGCTATCTCTCTCCATCTCTCCTCTCAACTTCTCCTCACATCTTTTTTGACAGCATTACCAAATCCCCACGAGTGCCAGTTGGAGAAGCAAATCAAATATTCTGTATAATCTGCTGATGGCAAGAGTGAGAAAACTTCTCATGAACTGACATCCAAACACACATTTCTGACATCCCAGAATATGTATCCTCATAGTCATTAAACACAGCCAGCAGAGAGCCGCCCAAATCAATCTGCACACACATACAGTATACAGGTATATAAATATATATATATACACACATACACATACACACACACTGGAAAGCTCTCAAAGCATGTGATGTAAGAGTGAATCTGGGCCAACGCTCTTTAACGGAGCGAAGCTGGGAGTTTTTCTGGCTTTGTACAAAAACAGCAACTCAACTGATTTCAACATCCTCAAAAAAAGATGATTTATGTTGCAACATGCGGCGTTAACGTCGTCAACGAGAACCATGAGGAAAAGTATTTATCGATGTATCGATTTTTTTTCCACAACAAAAAAAAATTTTCAAATGGAAAAGTATGAGGTCATGTGTTACAATTTAAATCCTCAACAAATATAAACTAAACTATTGTTAGAACAATGAACAAATGAACTAATTACTGTTTTAATGACATGCATGCATCTGTGGAAATACACCGCATGTTCATGATCTACTTCAGAAGTCTATTTAGCTGCGTGATCTGTTGATAATAATCAGCAACTTGTTTTCAGTAACGTTACATCTCTGCCAGTAATGAATGCTAACATTACCAGTTCTTGGTAGGAAAAAAAAAAGAACAAAAGGTTTATTTTAAGGCTGTCAAAATTAACGTGATAACGTGTTAACGCAAAATCATTTTAACGCCACTAATTTCTTGAACGCATTAACGCAATTAATCTTTCGGAGGTTGTAGCGGGCTCAGTTTTCAAGCTAAAGAGAAGATGCTGGCATCATATGAAACTAGAAAACCTAAGGAAGCTTTAGCTCGTCGCAAAGGATGAATAACGCTCCAAACTTGTGCTAAATTTTGGCGAGGAAAAACTGGCATGGCCATTTTCAAAAGGGGTCCCTTGACGTCTGACCTCAAGATATGTGAATGAAAATGGGTTCTATGGGTACCCACGAGTCTCCCCTTTACAGACATGCCCGCTTTATGATAATCACATGCAGTTTGGGGCAAGTCATAGTCAAGTCAGCACACTGACATACTGACAGCTGTTGTTGCCTGTTGGGCTGCAGTTTGTCATTTTTTTGTGTTGAAAATTGATTTTAAATAATAAATACATACGTACATTTGCATAAAGCAAGCATATTTGCCCACTCCCATGTTGATAAGAGTATTAAATACTTGACAAATCTCCCTTTACAGTACATTTAGAACAGATACAAAATGCACGATTATCATGGAAAATCGTGATCAATCGCGATTCAATATTCAAATTGATTGTCAGCCCTAGTTTATTTACTAAATGCATCCACAAACCCACTGAAAATTAGACAAGAAGCATCAACAAAACAGCTGGAACTAAAAAAGTGCACTCAGCGTAGATGTCTGTCAGGTGTGTCTGCAACGACTACTGATGGGCAGATCGATACTGTGGTATCGATACTTCAATACTCACAAGCTGCTCATTTGGTATTGATTACTTAAAAAAAATATCGATAGCAAAATTATGTGCATACAAACGTGGGTGGCTGCATCACTTCCAAATGTTTTCACTACTTTTATATAATATTTGTGCTAAAACAGCCCTCACATATTTAGCTGGCTCATGTCACATGACTGTGGAAACCATGTGACATCAGAACCTAGCGCACAGCGGCGCATAGTCGCACGCTTCCACATGAAACATGAGAGAGAATGGCAGAAAGGAAACATAGCATGGACTGGTTTGTCATTTACTAAGCAATAGTTTACATACATACATACATACAGTACATGCAATTGTCTTACCTTGAAAATCAAGAGGAGAACAATTCCTGATCCGTATGCAAAGGGTCCAAACTGAAGCAGTTGTTGATGACTTGCGGAGTGAGGGAAGGTGAGGAGTCAGCAGTTAATGACGGTAGCTTATAAAACAAATAAAAAATAAAATATGTAGTCAATAAAATCACGTTTCCAAAAAGTGTCAATTACTGCAACCATGAGAAGTCCTTGAGCATACAATCATAAATGAGCACAAAAAATATCAGGCTGATGGGTCCAGTAGTATGCGATATTAGCCGTGGACAGACAGACACAGAGATGCACACACAGGACCGAATACAATCCCCTGGCGTAGCTAACAAACCATGAAAACATGCAGGCCAGCATGCTGATATCCTATTTATAAAAAGGAAAGCTTTAATGACAGCGCTAACATTACATTCAGTTAGCTCTCCTTCCTGTTTTTAGACTATCTGAAGGAATGGGTACAGGATTATTCTAGGCTCAGCCATCCTAATCTTCCTCTAAAGGTGTTCACTAAAGGAATATTACTGCATTAACATTTCAGCTGCTCATGTCAAGCTAAACCCAGGCAGTGCATCGCAGTGAACAAGTGAGCAAATACAGCTGCTCTGCAGTGGAGAGAACAGGTAGCTGTAATAATGTCAAGTGAGCAGGAACAACAGAGAGAGAGAGAGAGCAGCTATTGGAACAGTTTGTAATGACAACTGTACACTGAGGAGAGTCAAACAGGTCAACTCTGCCTTTTCCTAACCTGAGAACAACACCTGTAAACAAGGTAGCTGTCCACATAAAATATAATAACAGAAGTGTCGGGACACTTAGAGGACAGAACAATTAAGGATTCACAATGAGAATCACATTTAGGGCTACAACTCACAATAATTTTCATTATCGATTAATGTATTGATTATTTTTTAATTAATTGTTAGGTTATAGTGGTTATACTGTCCTACAGACCAAGGTGACACCATGAAATTTGCCTGGTTTGTCCACCCAACAGTCCAAAACCCACACTGTAACAAATTGCACCGTAAAATACCAGTAGAATACTGGCAGCAGTGACGCCAGTAATTTACTGTTATTTTACTGTTATTTTACAGTGAAGCTGTAATTTATTTTTACAGTATATTACTGTATATTGGATTACAGTACACAACAGTTGGATAACTGGGTTTTACCGTAATTTTACAGTATATGCCAGCATGTTATTGTTTATTTACAAAAGATAATAAAATCTGTTACTTTTGCATTTAATTCCCCACAAATAAAAAAAAAAGTAGAACACATGACAATACACATCCAATACATTTTAGCTGTAATTTAGTTATAAAGAACAGTGAAATGGAAATTCATCACAGTCAAGAACAGTGTATGTATGGGAATGAATGTGTGTGTGTTGATGTGTGTTGAATGAAGATAGATTTTCTAAAGCCTGTAAATGGAGCCATGAGGAGGTGGAGAAGTCAAGTTTTCTCTCAGAACACTTGAATTACAATATGCTGAAAGGTCAATATGGAATTTTTGCCCAATGATGCCAAAATATTCTGCCTACTGCAGGTTTAATTATGAAAATGATTGCAGATTTCCTATCAATCAACTAATCGATTACTTGTTTAAGTTCTACTAAAGTTTCACTGAGGAAAACGAGATTAGAAAGTTCACTTTTTGTATGTGACTAGAACTAATATACATTGACAAAATTATATGAAATGACAATTTCACTTACGTCCTGCAAAAATTCACTCGGGTTCCTGTTTCACTGCAATTTTAGGTGGCTCCACAGTTCACAGTTGACCGTTGTTCAATTCTGACCTGGCAAGAAAAAAAACACACCACACATATTAAAAATGATACAGATTAAGCAGATTTAGAACCAATACTACATGAACTACACAGCGCAGTAGCCCAAAGCTCAACCTGGACAAACACTGGTGAACAACATTTTTTAACACACAAACACATCCCGTATATCTATGGAGGACGGAACCTGACAAATTAAAAAATAAATAAATAAATAAATAAATAAATAACATGATGAATAAATTAAAAGAAGCAAAAATAAATGTAGTCATTAATTAATTGATAAAATGTGACAAATTGATTTGTTTAAATTTGCTTTTTTATTTATTTACCTTTGTATTAATTCCCTTATTTACTCTTCTGTTTAATTTATTAATGTTTATTTTTATGAATTTTTAAATGTATGTATTTATTTTTGCATTTATTTTATATTATTTTTAAATGTATTCGTTTAAGCATTTTTTTATTTTCCCCTTATCTTTCAGCCCCTTATTTATTTCCCCAAACTTACTTATCTCTCTGCTTCATTATGCAAAGCTTTCATGTTGTGTCATGCTTCAGTCTTAGGGAAAAGCAGGTAGGAAGTAGCTTCAGGATGTCCAGCCCGTCTGTCCTTAGAATCAGCTGCTGCACAAAATAACAATAAAAGATAAATGCAAAAATAAATAAAAACATTAAAAAATATATTAAAATAAATACACAGATGAATAAAAGTAGAAATTAAACAAAAGAATACATAAATAAGGGAATTAATGCAAATCTAAAAAAAAAAAAAAAAATCTAATTAAAACAGATATATCAATTTATGTCAAATTGTATCAATTAATGACTACATTTATTTTATATATTAGTTTTGCTACTTTTAATGGCATATTTATTCATAGAGTAATTTTTTTATTTTTTTTTTATTTTAGCAGGTTCTGTCCTCCATACCCAGCCACCTTTTCAGTAAAAAAGATCACTGTATACAGCAGATTTAAAATCATGCACAGTGCGGATATGATGAAGCTCCATGTTGACTGTAATTCTGAGCAGCGTTGCACAATCTTTCCACACATGATCAATTCATGATCTACTGTATGAAATGAGGCCACCCAGTGAATCTAATCTGCATATAGATGGCAGCTAATAGAGCATTTTAAAGTTAGTTTTCACCGGGGAGGTTTTTCCTGGGCTTCTCCTGAGAGCTGTGGCCTCCTTTAGATGAAGCATGGCTCTACCAAAGGCTCGTCACCAAAGAGCTTCACTTAGTGACAGCAAATCTCAACATGCCACTACCTTAATTATTCTCTTTACTTAGGGGAAGATGGGCATTTGGAAACACAAAGTCTCTTTGTGCATGCATGTCTTTGCCATGATGAGCACTTAGGAAAAAGTACCTAGAAAATACTTTGAGAAATCATCTGAAACCAGCTCCAAAGGGCTGCTGTTGGACAGTAAAATGTTGTAATTTCTGATTTTAATTAAGTTATGTTCAAGTACATTGAGGTATTCTACAAGTGGTTTATCAGGAGCAAGTCTCAAAGGAGTAAATAAACAGAGAGAGGGAACATGAGTCTGTCAGGATTCAATAAATCAAAGCAAATTGACAGTCCTCTGTAATGGTTCACCAGCAGCCAAAGCACAGAGGAAAAACTGTAAATACACCACCAAATCTGACTAAAAGTTACCAGTCATGTGGCTTGAATGAACGCCTCAAAGAAATCAGAAAATACTTTTTACCTGTCTGTGAACACCTGATTGTTTGTTCCACTCATTCCAACAGGTGGCTCAAAAGAATCAAAAATAGGCTCCAAAATGCACCTTAAGAAAAGGAAGTTAAAATAACAGATTTCCCAGTTTAAAAAAAAAAAAAAGGTGAAACAAATTTGGGAACTACTTTTCTCAGTGGGTCAGTGCCAGGTGTGTGTGATTTGTCTGTAATCAGTGGAGACAAAGGAAGCAGTGGGTTTGTTGGGTGTTATTCCATCTATGTCCACCAGGGGGGCAACAATGGCTGCTGACAGTTTATTACACAACAACCTGGTTAAATGAATCCAGTGGATTCTGATTCATTTGCAGTGATACAGATCAGATATGAATGAGAGTGTGTATAGTGAAACTGCACATATCATTATTATTTATTTATAGAGCGCTTTTCATGAAACTCAAAGACACTTTACACAGTTAAAATTATCAGAAATTAAAACAACATAATTAGGGCTGTCAATCGATTGAAATATTTAATCACGATTAATGGCATGATTGTCCATAATTAATCACAATTCATCTCAAATTAATCGCACATTTTTTATCTGTTCAAAATGTACCTTAAAGGGAGATTTGTCAAGTATTTAATACTCTTATCAACATAGAAGTGGACAAATATGCTGCTTTATGCAAATGTATGTCTATATTTATTATTAGAAATCAATTAACAACACAAAACAATGACAAATATTGTCCAGAAACCCTCACACGTACTGCATTTAGCATAAAAAATATGCTCAAATCATAACATGGCAAACTGCAGCCCAACAGGCAACAACAGATGTCAGTGTGCTGACAAGACTATGACTTGCCCGATAAACTGCATGTGATTATCATAAAGTGGGCATGTTGACCTAGGAAGTACACTGCATGGCCAGAAGTATGTGGATATCCAAACATTACACCCATATTTTATACCTTAAAGCTACTACGAGGAACTTTAATTTTGTATTGATTTTGGCGGTCCCTGTGGACAAAAGTGTTTCCGAGCACCAGACTCCCTTTGGAAAACCTTTCATTTTACTGCAGGAGGATCTGACAGTCTGACCCACACAGTCCTGGTTTTGGTTCTCCCTGTGCCTCCTTTCCCCCCAGCAACACAGCCTGGGCCTGCAGCAGTGTGGTGTCGGTGTTGGCTCCCACCGAGATGAAGCTCTGCTGCTGGCTAGAGGAGGAGCCGCTGCTGCCGGGCACAGAGCTCTCCACCTCTCGCTGGAGCTCCGACTGCAGGTCGAAGGCGGCAGCGAAGCCGGATCTGGGTCTGTCCGCGGTGGCCTGGTTGCTTCCGGAGGCCCTTTGCTTGATTTTGTCTGATTTCGCGCAGAATCTGACCCGGTGGCACCGATGACAACCATTAAAAATAACTATAGAAATCTTCTCGCTGATGGTCTTGTCTACTTATGTAGGTCATATAGAGGTATCAGTATTACATTGAGGCAGTTTCATAACCAGTTAAAAGTTCCTCACAGTAACTTTAAAATTTGATTGCAACACCATAATCTGCTCTAACAGCCTCCACTCTTCTGGTTTCAGTCTTTCCACCATGCTGCAGGGATTTGCTCCCAGTCAGACACAAAAACATTAGTGAGGTCCAACACTGGTGTTGGGTGATGGTGTTCCAGTTCATCCCAAAGATGTTGGATGGGGTTGAGGTCATGGCTCTGTGCAGACCAGTCAAGTTCTTCCACACCAAACTGGGAAAAAAATGTCTTTATTGTCTAGAATATCCCTTTATGATGTTGCATTAAGATTTCCCTACATCTGAGCAAACAAAAGTGTGTGCACTTGGATGTCTACATACTTTTGGCCATCGTGCATTGAAAGCCTGCAGTGCATTATGTCAACATACACTCTTTGTGCCACGAGATAATTAAATTCACCTCATAATAAACCCAAACCTCTGCACACCCTTTTAGTTACTGCAGCCCACAATTGGTTGATTGAGTAAACTGGAATATATTTCCAGAAATGGACTAATTAAGGATATAATGCTAACAAAATATTTAAAAAATAAACCGCTTGAGTGCTGCACTGTGTGCGCAGCAGATTGTAAATGCACTTTTTTTGTAATTATTTTTGAAAAGCATCATGTTTTATAAAGATCTGTGTGGGTCTTAATCTAATCAAACAGTGCCCTCCTATGGCTTAATTGGGTAATCTACATTTTAATGCTCACAACGCCACCGAACCCCTGCTGGTAATTGAATATCTACTTGTTCTCCGGCTCAGTGAGTGACATTGATGAAGCACAGAGGGTGAGAGTTCGTCGCCACAACACTATTACAGTTAGAGAACAGCGGCGGGCGTGGAGGTAATGATCGGACTGCCAGCTCAGCTGCACCGAGGAGAAAAACAGATCTGAGACGAGAGAGAGCTGCAGAGAGAAACACGGAACGAAGATGCTGATCTGCTGTTCTGATCTCCACACGTTTGCTCCTGTGTTTATCTCATGAGACTGATTTAGATCCACAGCAGGACGGGGGGAACAACAGAGGAAGAAAAAGAAGATGTTGAACTGACAGAAACACAAGCAGATAAAATAAAGAGCGAAGAAACAGAGGTGTTCAGGGAGGACAAAAGTTTGGATAAGAAATATTCAGAGGGATGATGGTGGGGAGCGATTACTGAGAAATATCTAAACTTATTCCTTCATTACGGTGTGTGAAGCCAGAGGCTATACTGAGGTCCAACAGTCTCATTGAATTATTGATCACTGTAGACCCGCACACGCACGCACACACACGCACACACACACACACACAAACTCTCCACTACATCAAGGCTTTGTTTTTTCTGCAGGAGTGTGTTTGTGTTTGCGGGCTGCAGGACTGAATGTAGCTTCATGACTAACTGAGTGCATGCTAGTGTGTGTGTACGTGTGTGTGGGTGTGCGTGGGTGTGCGTGGCTATGCGTGTGTGTGTGTGTGTGTTTCAACATATCTTCAACACGGCCCTCACTTCTCCAAAGGGCTGTTTAACAGTTAAAGGTGACATATCATGCTCATTTTCAGGTTCATACTTGTATTTTGGATTTCTGATAGAACATGTTTACATGCTATAATGTTCAAAAAACATGTTATTTTTTCTCATACTGTCTGTCTGAAGCATGTGCGCCGGAAGTAGGAAGGCCAAGGGGCCATTGCTCCCCCCCCCCCCCCATTTTCCAGCCCTGTCACACTTTCTTTTTAATGTCATGAATCACTGTATCCCTAGATTGCAACACTGTAAAAAAAAAAGATGTTTCAATTATTCTCGTCCACCCAGTGCACATCCAGACTGGAGGGTGTCAGAAGTGTTCTTACTCTACAGATACACGGCATCCGTCTCACCTGTGTCTAACGCAACCGCAACCTGAACTGAAGCGTTTATTTGCGCTTCAGGTCTATTACGTGCTAATGCGAGGTTGGTGCCCATTAAAAAGGCACTGAATAATATATTTATCTAAACTTACATTTTGCAATCGGCGGAGCGGAGTGTGCTGTGGATCTTTATCCAATCATAATCAACCATTGTGTAGCCTAATTCAAATGAAATCAAAGTGATCTGACATCCAGGGCGCTACAGTTTCATCATGAACCGAAAACATTTTTACACTTCTCAAACAGGGGGCTTACCCTCGCCGGGCGCATCGTCCGGTGCGCCTCGACCGAGGTCTGCTTGGAAAGGCCCAGCCGTGATTTTTACAGCACCCCTCGCCTGGACCTCGCCTCTGAGTTCTCGCTGCGCAGCCTCTCTCCCTGTGGGGAGGGACGGGATTTCCGCCGCAACTGTCAACCGGGGCGGGCTGCTCGCAGTGCAAAGGGGTCTGCGGCGATATCGGCACCCGTCTCGTTTACCGTGCTTATGCTGTGTGACTTCTTGCCGTCAGCATTCATAACCCCCTTCACTTCAAAACTCATTCCGGCTCCGCTGGCCTGAATATACCTGTATTCACCCTCTGTCTGAAACACTCTGTTTTAGCGCCTGTGTCTTTAAGACCCCCTCCAGAAAAAGCCAAGTCTGCTCTGATTGGCTAGCGAGAAAAATATGGTGCACCTTTGCAAATTGTTCTCAAGCTGTGAGCGATATATTCTAATGAGCCTGCATGTGACATAGGAAGGTGAGCCAGATCTGAATGGCTTGTTGAATCGCATGTGTTCTGATCGAGGCAGCCCACAAAAACCGACTGGGCTGGTAGGCACTCCAGATACCCAAATGTATGAGCACAAGCACTGAGAAAGTGAGTTTTTTCATGATGTGTGCCTTTAAGATTTTAAGTTTTTAGATATGCTTCAGTGTTCGTCAAATAGACTGATTCTGACAAAGTGTCGTCAGTCCTCGTCTAAAGCCACAAGTGTTTATACCTGTTCTGAATGGCCACACTCAAAGTCGATGTGGAAAACCTCCTGCCCCAGTGAATAAAAAAAGATGAAACAAAGAACAAGATCAAGACTGGGTTTACACATTTAGATGTGATGATGAAAAAGATAATACATAGACATGCAAGATACCACAAATTTACACCATTTCACATAACTTCAGTTCTTTAGAACTTAATGTCTGCAAAACAATTCCTAAATTACTGATACAAAATATTCCTAATAGATCAACTTACTGAATCTAATTACTAATTTGATAGTCCATCATGCCTTCTTTTCCAGGTCAGTTCACTCATCAGAATTTAACAACTATTCCAAGTTTAGTCAAATCATCCCATGAAAAATATTTTTCATTTCATTTCATTGTGCAACTAAAAGTCTTTGACCTTAAATAAGTAAAATATAACGTGATTCAGAGCCATATCTGTGTTTAATACCTATATATGGCATTTTGACAGAATTCTTAAACAATTGTTCTTCAAACTTGGATAAAAGTTTCCTTTTAATTGAAATTAATATAACAACATTTTTGTATATAAAGCATAAACCCTGATCCTCCTTTGTCTTTGTCAAGAGCCTGGCTCCTGGACTCTGCATGCTCTACGTATCCTGGTATATTCTGGTATCTGTGTGTTTGTAGGCACTTAAATATGTGTGAAAGTTCCTCGTATACACTTCGGGCTGTTTCTCCCTGCAGACCAACTCCTCGCTGCTCTCTGATAGAGATGTCAGACACATCAAACAGCTCCTCCACTGCATGATCAGAGAGGAACGAGGGAGGGAGGGAGGTTAAAAATGAATGGAGGAATGAGCAGAAGTCAGAAAGAGCGAGAGGGGAGAGGAGGAGGAGGAGAGAAGGAGGCACGAGTTCAAATCGATGAAGGGTGGAGGAGGTGGAGGGTCGGAGTCTGGTGTGAGTCTACAGCTCCAAAAACACAGAGCGGGAGATAAAGGGAATGATAGAGTGGCCTCTGAAAAGCAGAATGAGATGTCTGGACTGGGAAAAAAAATGAATGAGGAGAAAAGTGAGAAACAAAACAAAGAGAAATGTGCTCCAGCAGCAGCCCCTGCAGGCCAAACCCTGAACTGAAGGTGTGTTGGAGGATGTGTTTACACTGTCTGCTAAAAGTGACACAATTCAGATGTTTCCCTTGCTTGTAGATTTTACAGTTTATTGATGTGTTTGTACACATGCAGCGTGAAAAACATGGGAATCACATGTGGCTCTCTTTAGAAATATAAAGAACTGAGCGAAAACTCAATCATAAGGATCAGATTTGGAGTAGCAACACCTGGAGCCACATGTACAAACAAAAAGTATGCATACACCAGTTTCCACTCAAAATCTGGTTTCAAATCAGGACATGATGTAAGGATGTGAGCATGTTATGAAAACTGACTGACCTGGGGATCTACTGACTACCGGTGGGGTTTTTTGACAGCTGCTGCTGCCATTTTGGACTGAAAACACTGATTATATTTATAATATTTTGTATTGTTCAACACGAGCCATTTTGGTAGAGACATTAAATATGACAATAGAATAGAAATTATTTTGTTTTACTTTTGTACATCACGTTTTACTGGTGTCTGGTAGTCGCTATGCTACGCTTTGCTGCTGGGCGCTGATGTTGCAATGGAATGAACAACTGACTTTCACTTCTTGGAAATATACGTTATTTTGCCTCGAGTTTGGCAATTTGGCAGTCGCCATCTTGGTTTTGGTTCTTTGCAACCGGAAGTGACACAAGAGGGTGCAGCTAAGTATAACCAAACGCTGAATAAGACATTTTTATCGGACCAAAATGTTACGCTTAACTTTCGTGAACTGAAAATACACTGTGGAAGGGTTAAAGTTGTAAGACGAAAACACGGACAACTCTCAGACCGGACAACGCCATGTTAGCAACCTGTAAATCACAAGGTAGCCACGCCCTAAAGCATCCCCTGCTTTATGGTCTATTTGACTCTAAATGGGACCATAATTTACTAAATGAACATCATACTGTATTGAAGAAGACTTGAAACTAGCGATTGAGACCATAAACTCATGTTTACAATGTTTACTGAGGTAATAAATCAAATGAGAAGTAGGCTCATTTTCTCATAGACTTCTATACAATCAGACTTCTTTTTGCAACCAAAGGAGTCACCCCCTGCTGGCTATTAGAAAGAATGCAAGTTTAAGGCACTTCCGCATTGGCTTCACTTTTCAGAATCGGAGGTTGTCAACATATAAATATACCTGTGTGTGGGTGTAAAGCCTTGGTTATACTCCGAAGCGGACGAGTACACGGACAACTGCAGACACCACTGACACATGTAGTTCTGTTCATACTTCTCTCTGGAGTCCGTGTTCCAAACATGCACAGTACATTGCTATGCTACCACTTGTAGCGTAGTGGCTGTGTGTACAAGTTCGGACAAGTCTGCGCGGTCCCAACAAATTGGAGGTATGCGGACGTCAGCACAGAGCCTACGCATTCACCCTCTGATGACGGAATTTACGTTACGCAGACTCTAGCGGACCCCAGCAGACCCTAGTGTACCCTGGCAGACCTCTAGCGGACCCTAGCGTACTCATCGATGCGAAAAGTATTATTTTGGCTGAATAAGTAATAATCCATAGATGAAAAAAATTATTTATTTTTTTCAAATAAAGTGCATAAAGCAGTGTAAAAAAGGGAAATTTGTTCAGGTTCTTGGCCAATTTTACTGACTATGTGTGATATTTGCAGTTTACACAGCAGTCTGTAAAAAGACAACGATAAACTAATTTTGATTCAGTCATCACACTTTAATGTGCTCAGTTTTATTATTCTTCGTATTCACTATGGAGACATTATTTCATTAACTTTTCAATGATGTTTTTATGTTATCGGAGACATTAGCAGTCGATGAGTTCTGGTAATATTACGAATATGATTTCATGTGTGAAATGTGCCCGTACATACATTCGTCACACGTTAAATGCTTCTTTACACATGATAAACCACACGTTATCAATTCATCACAAAATGAAAGGAGTTTCAAATGTCAGGTTAGATTGATGTTTTCACGTGATTTCTTACATTTCGAATGTAATACGTCCAAAGCACATGTGGATGTAATGTAATATGATGTTTAACATGCGATAAGTGATTGAGATTTATAAAATGCAGATGTTTTTACAAATCTGATGGAGAGAATGCACATGAATATCTGTGTCTTGAATATTTAGTCATGCGCCGACACAGCACCTGGCCCCGGGAGTGTGAACACAGCCAGGAGAGCGGGAGGCAGATCTGTATTCAGTACAGGTAGCTAAGTGCATGCCTCTGTTTGTGTCAGTGTGTGTGTGTGTGTGTGTGTGTGTGTGTGTGTGCCTCTCTCTCCCCGGGGCGTTGCGTGGCCGCGCTGTGAGGACGGGATCTTTTATCTTGGCTGACGTCCCAATCAATCAGCCAGACACTGATGGAGACCCAGGGTGCCCACACACTCCTCACATACACACTCCTCACACACATACACTCTTAACACACATACACACTCTTCATATACACACACACACACACATCTGGAGTTCTTAACCCCTTCCTATCTGTCCTTTGTTGAACAGCAGCCTCTTTGTTCACAGAGTCAGGAGGAAGGTCTTTGTCAGTTCCTGATTGTGTGTCTGTGGTCTCACCTTTAACACACAAGCACACACGCATGCACACACGCATGCACACACAAGCGCACACACACACACACACACGCACGCACACACAAACACACACACACACTAACCTGAGCTCTGCGGGGACACTTGTGTCTGATGAGGTGAATCCATGTAAAATCCTTAACAATGTCCTTTGTTAAATCTGCAGGGGGGTGAAATAATGTAAACAGCTCTTAGAAAAAATGTCACATCAGATGATAATAAACATCATTTTTCATATATAAAATGGTCTGAATGGGATGTTTTCAAAGAGGCCACATCATCTGCATTGTCTCAACCTGAAGGATCATGGGTGGAAAACTATTCATTGATTTGTATAACTGGGACAAAATGAGAGCAAAATTACTACTGCATGTCTTTCTTTCAGTTTAACTGTTTTTTTAAAGGTTGAGGGTTGTTTCATTTTCTTTCATTTCTAACAATAACACTTTCGTTAAGTCCATAGTCCACTCATTTGGAAGCTATAAGACCACTAATGGCCACTAGATGGCAGTTGTTTTGAAGTTATTTTAAATACTCGTGATTTTTCTGTAAAAACACAAAAGCAATATATTTTTCCTGCAAGATGCAAGACACCACCTAAATTAAGAATTCCAATACATTATTTCCATGGCCTAGGAAAGTTCAATCAATAGTTAATAATAGTCAACATGAGCTCCTCTCTCTCAAAGCCAGAAACCAGAGAAGTAAGTCTCAGACTTGTGATGTCATGGGGTATAAAGTCTGGAGCTGCTCCATAGACAATGAATGGGAGACTGATTTAGTTTTTGGGCACACAGAATGTTTATTTTCCGTTTTTATAGCCAAATGAGCTTTATTCTATTGTAGTGTTTTCAGTAGTAAAACAGAAAATGTTCCCATATACTCATCTGGAATATCTCTCCCCATTCATTGTCTATATGGAGCAGCTCCACACTTTATACCTGATGACATCACATATTTGAGTTTTAGCACTCTAGTTTTTGGATTTGGGAGAGAGTTGTTCAAGTTTACTAACATTTTTTTGGACTATCTTGGACCACAGGAATAACATGAATGAATTTTGAAAATGGGCGTAGTTCCCCTTTAATATGTGTAAAAGTGTCAATGCTTACATTTTAAGTAAGATGACAAAAACTGAAGTGAAATTGCAGCCATCAGATTTGGGTGATGTTTTAACTTGAGGGGAAATCAGTGGTTATCCTGAAGCTATATTTTTATGAAAATGAGTATTTGTTGTTTATTTAAAGGTAGGGTTGGTAATCTTAAGAAACTAGGAAGAGTACACTAGATTTTAAAATTGATCCAGCCAAGTGTTGCCAACTCTTTTCCAATGAAAGCACTAGCTCCAAAAGTCAATCTATCTTCTTTTTTTTTGTCAGAGCATTTGTTTTATTGAATGCTGTCAGTATGTAATGAGAATTTCAAAAAATATAACAAAAAAGAAATATTTGAAAAACACTACCTACCTCTAATAATTGTTTTTAGTAGCCTTTAACAAACATCATTTCCCATAAGAACTATAGTTTTTGAAGTGCTTACAAATTAATTATTGTTTAACTTTATTAAAATCACAAAGGGTGTAGTAAATACTCATTTATCTTATATTATGGACCGTAAACTTGAGGAAAAGGTTCTACATTTTGAGAAAGACCAATGGAGGAAATAAATAACGAGATTGGATTGAGTCACAGATTTACTTTGACTCTTTACGACTCGAGTAATGTGTAGGGACAAGAGAAAAAGAGAAAAACTTGAGTGAAATAACAACGAGAAACAGAGTTTCTGAGAGTTTCTGATAAGTAAATCTGTCAGCGTCTACAGGGAAAAGTCCTGGGAAGCAGGTGAATGAAAAGGAGTCCGAGGAAAATGATGATGTCATCAAGAAGTGGCTCTGTCCTGGAATGACTTCCCTGCATCTCCACCAACTTCAACAAAGAGAAGACTTTGACCTCCCGTCTTTCTTTTCAAACAGATTTATAGATTTGAACAGAAATGGCCGATCTGCCTCCACAACAATCCGTCTCTGTTCCTCCCCACAACGGCAGCTATTTCATGTGCTATTAGTCTCATAGGCGTCATCATGTCGGGTGCGGCGGGATGGACGTTACAGTAGCCATACATCAGCCACAACAGGCCTCATTAAGTACCTGGCACCTGCTACCTACAGAGACCAATTAGAACACTGGGAGTAATGGGATGTAATCTCTCTCTGCCAAGCCGCGGCCAATCACGAGCCTGATTTAATCACTCCGGTCCGCTCATTAATGATGATGATGAGGAAGTTGAGGTGAAAACAGAAGTAACTTTGTTCTTTGTTCTCCCCTGTGGGTGATAATGAATGGGCACGTTGGTTAAGGGGGCGACTGGGGGGATGTTTGCTTTCAAAAGGAGCGCAAGAAAATTAACGAATGTTACTAAATAGAGAAAAAAAATGGACACGTCAGCTGTGACATTATTAGTGTTTCAAACCATTGTTTAAAAAATGTCAGGCTAAAACAAAAAGCTGGTGTCGTAGCAGTAATGGAAGCAGGGTTTAACACATTTTTAACTCAGATTGATTAACTGAGACACTAACTTGTGATAATAATTAACATTCAAGAGAGAATTTTATTGTTTTCTCATTCACTTTAAGTTTTGGTGGTGCAGCCTCTAGTGGCCATTAGGAGAACTGCAGCAGGTAACCGTCAAAAAACAGATTTTTGTCATTTTGACATTTTTGCTTGTGTGCAGGTCAAACGAAGAAGATAGATCATGCTAATCAGTCAGCTTTAAAGTAGGGCTGTCAAAAATTAATGTGATAATATTGCGTTAACACAATTTGTTTTAACGCCACTAATTTCTTTAACATACTGTATTAACGCAACTTGCGATTTTAAGGTTGTAGCGGGCTCAGTTTTAAAGAGTGGAGAGTGAAGATACTGGTATCATATGAAACTATAAAACCTAAGGGATCCATTGGTACCAACCATGTCATGCTAGCTTGACTTGAAGGAGGCTAAATAATGCTCCAAACTTACACCAAATTTTGGTGAAGAAAAACATTTTTCACACAACACACAAAATCATTTTCAAAGGGGTCCCTTGACCTTTGACCTCAACATAAGTGAATGAAAATGGGTTCTATGGGTACCCACGAGTCTCCCCTTTACAGACATGTCCACTTTATGATAATCACATGCAGTTTGGGGCAAGTCATAGTCAAGTCACCACACTGACACACTGACAGCTGTTGTTGCCTGTTGGGCTGCAGTTTGTCATGTAATGATTTGAGCATATTTTTTATGCTAATGCAGTACCTGTGAGGGTTTCTGGACTATATTTGTTATTGTTTTGTGTTGTTCATTGATTTCTCATCATAAATATATACATATATTTGCATGAAGCAAGCATATTTGCCCACTCCCATGTTGATAAGAGTATTAAATACTTGACAAATCTCCCTTTAAGGTGCATTTTGAACAGATGAAAAATGTGCAATTAATTTGCGATTAATTGCGATTAACTATGGACAATCACACGATTAATCACGATCAAATATTTTAATCAATTGGCAGCCCTAATTTAAAGATGTCGGTAACCTTAACCTTAGGTCTTTTTGAACTTTGGACAGAGCCAGGCTCGTTGTTTCCCCCGGATTCCTAACTACATCCAGACTCCAGCTCTGTACTTGACACACAAACAAGAGGCTGATATTGATCTCTCATCTCATGCTAGGACAGAAAAGAAAAGAAAATCAACAAGTGAATTTCAGAAATGCTTTAAAGCGCTGTCAACTTTTCAAGAACAACCAATTAAAACAATCTTGTTTTGCTACATGATTCTGCTTTTTCTTCTTCTTTTTTTCACTTTTCCCAGCGGGGTTTTAAAGAAGTTTTATAGGCCAGAACGGACAAACTGAAGACTATAAACACACAGAGGAGCATGGACTTCAGGAGTGGAGTGGAAAACATGAAAATCAATGAAACACACACACACACACACACACACACACTGGGTTTGTACTTGTACTGGACTGTGAAGGTCAATAGTTGTATAATAATAAAACCATTGTTAATAATAATTGTTTTGGAGGGAGTCGAAGGTGAGAAAATGAGAAAAAAATCTTCTCATCAATGTTTGGTTTTCATATCCACGAGCTGAAAGCAGTATGACTCAAAGACTTATTTAGATCATCCACCTAAGGACCCTACACATCCATGGCCCACTGACACAGGTGTTTTCACTTATTTAAACCACCGAATTTAAGTGAATTATTCAGTCTTCATTTCAACATGCAAATAAACTCTATTAAATAGGCGTTATCAGTTGCTATAAGCACCATAGATGTGGGTAGGTAGGGGCCTACTATGCCCACTGGTAGGTTATATCATCTATTGACATGGTAGATCACCGAAAGAAGGTATAAAAGAACATGACAGCGACCTCTAGCGACCGTAGTAATTACAACAGGAGCAGGAGAGGAAGTGAGGCGCTGTATTGTAGACAACCTGAAACTCCATATAGGGTGGAGGTCGGAGGTGATGGATGGGACACGCAACACAAAGGGTTTTCACCCTGGAGACTGGCTTTCGCATCCCGTGTGAAACCAACAATGCGTAGTTCTCTATGTGTTCACAAGCATTAAGTTTCACTTTCACTTTTGAAACGCAGTTATTTTAAGCCACAACATGGTGTTTTTCCCTAAACTTTTTGTTGCCTAAAGCTAAAGAAGCCTTTTTCTTTGCGTTCAAAAAGTGATGTTTCATTCAGTTTAACAAAATGTAAGAACTTGTTGCTTTTGAGTTTCGCTTTCACTTTTACAACATAGTAGGTGTAGTAGGCCCCTAATGACCCACATGTATGGTGTTTATAGCGGCTGATAACGCCTATGTAATGGCCTGATAATAGGCAAATTGGGTGGATTAAGAGACAATAATTAGCCTGATTTGTGAGACCTAAGTGTTGGTTTGATGGTTTTTGGGGATTCCTGGGTCCAGGACCCCCTAAGAACCCTCATATTTTGCACACTTGATGTCAGGTAGCAGTCATTCAAAAGTTAAAGGCACTCCTGTATCTTGTTGGCTTCAGTTGTCCTGTTTGACTGATGGCGCGAGGCCTGGCCTAAACGCAGGTCAAGTCCATATATTTGGGTCTTGTTTCCTCCCTTTACATTCCCCCTGTCCGCCCTTCTCCCTCCCCTCCCCAGCAGCCTGGAATGAATTTGCCCGGTCATGTAGAGCCGTGTCAGAGCGAGGCGAAGCTGGCAATTCATCACCCCGCGCTGCCTGCCTGTCACTGCTCCTCCGCGCTCTTTCCTTGCGTGCGCGTGTAGGACGGCTGTTCGCCTGCTGTCAGAGCTCCTCACCACCACCATGTGTACCTCCGTCCCCTCAGGACCTCCAGTAAAGACTGAGAGAGGCCCTTCGCTCTCCTCCTCCGCTCTGACAGCTCCCTGCGGACGCCTGGATGGATGGAAGGAATCGAGACGGGGGAAGTAGTGTGAGGCAGAAGGGGGGGGGGAGAGGGACCCAATTATCCCTGAATGCAGCGGTAGGTGGTGTTTAAATCAGGCGGTGCGACCCCTGACCTCAGCAGTCCATTGGCGGGAGAGCGAGGTGCTTTAGCGAGAAGCTGCAACTAGCGGCGAGGAAAGCTAATGGAGCTCCATTTTACCGTCAATTCCTCCTCGAGGCGTGGCGGCCCTGCGGCGCTGCACAGATTAGCCATTACCCCCCGTAAATGCACCGCGAGCCCGACTGGAGCTGTCTCTCAAGACCATTAAGACGCCAGAAATCTCCCGCAGAGACGCAGACAGACAGCGGACACACATCCAGCAGCCGATCGGCTCATTTGAAGGCCCATTAGGGAGCCCGGCGCTGCAAAACCACAGCTTAACTGACTGGATGAAGCCACTTTACTGATAGCACGCAGAACTGCAGGGAAAATGAGTTTACAGATAATTTACTGCCACTTTCCTGCTCACACTCTGCGGACGGACACCAGGACGTGATGAGAACAAATGACTGAGAATCAAACGCCTGGCGTGAACCAGGAGAGTGAGAGAGAGGGAGAAGGAGAAGGGAAGGGGAGGGGGGGCAATTTAACATCACATTTATTAGATGAAAGAACTGTAGAGAGCAGTTTGAGAGGGAAATGCTACTGTTCCCCCCGAGAACAAAAAGGTGTTATACACTGTAAAAAAGAAAGAAAGAAAAAAAAGAAGCCATCAGTCATTTCAGTCTGAAACTGAGATCTAAACGGCTGGTATTCTTAAAGGCTTATTTCGCCTAAGTTATACACTCACTGGCCATTTTATTAGGTACAAGGTGTACCTAATAAAGTGGCCGGTGCTAGTACCGGGTGGTTTTCTGCTGCTGTAGCCCATCTGCTTCAAGGTTGGACGTGTTGTGCGTTCAGAGATGCAATTCTGCATACCCTGGTTGTAACGAGTGGTTATTTGAGTTACTGTTGCCTTTCTATCATCTCGAACCACTCTGCCCATTCTCCTCTGACCTCTGACATCACAACAAGGCATTTTTGTCCTCACAACTGCCGCTCACTGGATATTTTCTCTTTTTGGGACCATTCTCTGTAAACCCTAGAGATGGTTGTGCGTGAAAATCCCAGTAGATCAGCAGTTTTTGAAATACTCAGACCAGCCCGTCTGGCACCAACAACCATGCCACGTTCAAAGTCACTTAAATCCCCTTTCTTCCCCATTCTGATGCTCGGTTTGAACTTCAGCAAGTCGTCTTCACCACGTCTAGATGACGTAATGCACTGAGTTACTGCCATGTGATTGGCTGATTAGCTATTTGTGTTAACAAGCAATTGAACAGGTGTACCTAATAAAGTGGCCGGTGAGTGTAAATACACATATTTTCCCTCTTATCTCTAAGATCACATCTATCACATTTAGTTATTATTTTGTCCACATCTTGATCCTAATAAAATGGAGGTGAATGGATTTTTTTTTGTGGTGGTTCTCACAGCAACAGAAACACCTGTTTCTATAATCACCATCCTTGTTAAGGCCTTTACACACCGGGGGCATTTTTTCTGTGCAATTAATTTGCACTTCATTACATTTTTTCGAACTGTTTTTGTCATGAACACTTTCACACAGAAAGCAAATAATATGCGGCATACTTTTTTTTTGCGGAAAAAGGTTGATTTTCTGAGGTTTCGCATGCGAATAAAGGCATCAACCAGGGCTGTCAGCGGTTGTAGCGGGCTCAGTTGTAAAGCTAGTGTGAAGATACTGGCATCATATGAAACTAGAAAAGGAATCTAACTTAAGGAATCCATTGGTACCAATCATGTCATACTGGCTTGTCGTGATGGAGGTTAAATAACGCTCCAAACTTATGCTAAATTTTGGCGAGGAAAAACTGGCATGGCCATTTTCAAAGAGGTCCCTTGACCTCTGACCTCAAGATATGTGAATGAAAATGGTACCTGTGAGGGTTTCTGTACAATATTTGTCATTGTTTTGTGTTGTTAATTGATTTCCAATAATAAATAAAAACAATAAAGAGAAATATACATACATTTGCATAAAGCAAGCATATTTGCCCACTCCCATGTTGATAAGAGTATCAAATACTTGACAAATATCCCTTTAAGGTACTAATAGGTACTACTAGGTATTAATCGTGATTAAGTATGGACAATCATGCAATTATTCCCAATTAAATATTGTAATCGATTGACAGCCCTAGCATCAACCAATCACGTTGTGCGGAATGGGTTGAGTTGCGACTATATTGATGAAATAACAACATGGAGGCTCCGTAGCCCGAACCAAGACAATAAACTTTATTACTCCTTTCAACCTTGACAAAGGCAGCGCAGACCAGATCCACTCCTTCCGTTGCCTTTCACAATAAAAGCCCTAGCATATATAATATTCGCAGGGGAGTATTCACACATTTTTCTGTTCTTTATTCATCCCGCCCCCGGTGTGTAAAGGCCTTTACTCTGGATAGTCCATGAACACATTAGAGACAGTTTTCACTGGGACTATTGTTTTCGGTAGAATGTAGTTTGCACCCGGGAAGATTATTATATGTTTATCTTTACAACATGTTTGTTGACTTCAAGGAAACAAAAATTCATTTTGGGGTGAGACACAGAATGTAAGCATTACTTTTTTTTTTTTTTTTTTTTTTTACACGAAAACTACACAGGGTGCCTTTAAACTCAGACAAGTTAAAGTACAGCAGCCAAAACGTGTCGGTGTGTGGTGACAAAATCGCTGCTTTTGTGGAGCATTGATGCTTGGAAGTAGGATAGCAGTGAAACCAGACGTGCATCAAGACACCGTCGGTGTACATTTACCTGACAACTTCATATTTTACAGGCCAAAATTTTGCCTCGTCCTTTCATAAAGTTTCTGTGGCACATCAGCGACAAGAAGTTTAAAGACGCTAAAGACGGGATTGGGAGCATTTCTATTGCGTCTCAACGGCTCTCAACATGGCGACGGCAAGCTGCAGCTAACGGCGCTAACGGCGCTAAACAGTGCAAACAATGGCAAAAGAGCTGACAGAGAGAACAGTGTTTACCTGAGGAGGATGGCTGCTACGCTTCTGCAACGGCGCTGTCGGTCGGAAAGGCGTTATCAGCTGTAACCGCCATATGAGAGCAGTGCAGAGCGGCGGCCATTAGCTAGCCAGTAGTGTTCACATGCACTAAAAGGCACGCGCAGCCGGCCCAGCTATGTAAACAAAGCACAGAGAAACTCGGATTACAACACACACATTACTCCTCTATATCTTTACATAGAAAATAGTTGTTTGCTGCTATATTAATGCTCTGGATATTAAATTTAGCACCTCAAGTTAGCTCATTTCAACCCCTCAGTTGATTTGGAGAAGATAATGTTACTGTATCAACTGAAAACAAAAGAGCTTACCTCAGTGTCCATTACTCACAGGATTTACAACATGTGATTGATGAGGATCCTGCTTTAAGACCAGGTGTGTTGAGTGAGATGTGTGATTGGCTCAGGTGGCGCTTGGAGAGAGGTGACCAAACATGCAAGCAGAGTTTAAAAAATGGCCGAATTAATCCAGAATTTTAGAAAATATAAAAACGTGGAAGCTGGGACAAATATTTCACACTTGTCTTAGGACAAGTAGTTTTATTTCTTGAAGTGTTTCTGTTTGTGTCAGTCAGACTTGACTGGATCTCCACTAATGCAATTAACATTGGAGAGTCCATCTTACTATTACCAGTAAAAGACAAAGAAACAAAGACTGAATTCCAGATAGAGATGACTTGATTGGACAGAGATGTTTTTGCAGTGTAGCAGCAGCCTGAGGCATGCTTTAAAGCTGGAGCCACTTATCATTTCTGACTTTATGTGAGTTCAGTGACAGAAATCGCTCTCCAAAAAAATGCTGCCTTAATGTAAAAAGCATGATGTACCCCATAAAGCCGAGTGAAAGAAAGAACATCATAAAACACAATCAAGACGCTGCAAAAGCCAAAGAGTACATAAAAAAACCTTTATTATTGTTGTAAGGTAAGATTGACAACAACATGCTTTTACCACAATAAAAAATAAAAAGATATTGCACTGGTTTTACTCTAGCAATGTATTTTTCTCTCTCTCTTAACGTCTTTCTCAAGCTTTTACGGTGCACAGCTGAATCTTCCTCCTCCTCTTCATCGCTCTTTAAAGACAAACACAAAACACACACAGCTTGGAAATACTGCCCTCGTCTGCAAGAATCCATAAAAGTCGGCTTTCGACCCTCTCAGACACAGATACGAGCTTAACGGACTGCACATTGAAACATCACTGAATCTCATGTAACGTGGTTCAGAACGTGTGTGTGTGTGTGTGTGTGTTAGTGGTAATAAGGCTTCACCTCGTCATACCCAAAGTAACATGTTTGAATCATCGATGTACCTCATAGACAGAGCTGGTTACTCTACATGCTTAGAGTCAGAGGTGTACGGAAGCTCATTGGTGACAAAACCACAACTGATGCTTCCATCAATCTGGAAGTCACGATTTGATATCTGGTAGCGAGCAGGGACAGAGTCAGATGCAAGTTTTAAATGCTCGAAATCTTGATTTGGTCCACGCTCAAATTAAGTAAGTTTTAACTTTCAGTTAGGAGAGTTTGCCGCAGCCGTTTTGAAAGGACTCACTAATATGTATGGAAGTTAATTAATGTCAAAACTACCGGATGAGAACGGGAAAAAAAAATAGATGTAATAAATCTCCAAGGGTAGATTTGTCTGTTTCCTGCAACTGTTTCGTTAAATTCTGAGCTAACGTCCCTGTCATTGAGCATTATTAACTATCAAGTACCGGGAGCTGGAATCAAATGGTCAGGTGAGAGTTGTGATCTTGAGTACTTGTTTCTTTGATGTGATGGTTTTCAAAGTACGGATTATGAAGATGCTTGTGTTTGTAAAGCATTTAAAGGGATTGTGTTTAACTTTTTTTACACGTATATGTGTCAACGGGTTGTAAAACAGGAATGTGACTGATGTCGGAAGGGAGAAACTAGGATCAACATCAGCCGGGGAACTTCAGTTCATGGAGGGACCTTCGTTTGGTTTTGGGTATCAAAACGGACCCCGAGCTGGCAAAATTCCTATTGGACAGGTAAGCTAACCATACTGCCAAACATGGGAAATATATAGTGATATTGTGGTTTAATGTTAATCAACATGACGCCTGTCAATCACGTTCAGTCTCCTGTGTGTCGCGAGATTGACACAAGACACAAAACGGTGACGCAATTCCACACACGTGCTCTCAAATCACCGACTTTCAGACTGATTACAGTTTGAATTTGACTTCTCAGCTGGTTAACTAACTTCTGTAGCGGTGTGTGTCTGGTTTTGTGGGCCTCTGCCAGGGAGCAGCAGAGGTGCATGATGGGTAAACACAGGCTGGAGGTCGAACAAATTGCTAACAGTGTAACTGCTGAACCGACCGGACCGGGACGGGACTGAGGAGCCTGAGGGAGGGCTGGGTAGTGTTTGTGTTGGCCAACCTGACCCTGTCTGTGTGTGTGCGTGTGTGTGTGTGTGTGTGTGCGGTCAACAGGCTCAGGGCTTGAGATTAATGACTCCACCAGGGAACCTGACACTTGCTTCACTCTCCAACAGATGGCTGGACCATCATCTTTACACACGGGAGTAGGTGTGTGTGTGGGCGTATTGGTATGTATAGATTTGTGTGTGTGTGTATTTATAATGTCAGTGGAGACGGTGAAACTGGCACCGCTACATTAGATGGCACAAGTATTGATCTGCGCATGTGTGTGTGCGTGTGTGTGTGTGTGCATGAGGCAGCTGTCCATGTAGCACTAATAGGACGACCAGCTGAGAGCAGATGGACTGGAGGGTGCATGATTACACACAAACACTCAGGTTCCAACTGCATACAGAAAATCACAACTGCAGCTGAAGTCGGCAGCGGCGCTTAATCAGAATGTAAAACAGAAACTCTGAAGAGATTAAAGCCGCCGATCACAACTCCTACTGAGAGGTTTTTAGTGACAAAAACTACTGAGCAAGAACCAAATTTCAGGACTGAATGAACCCGTCTGTAATTAATTAGTCAGGACTCCAGAGCACACAGGCACAAATCACTGAGCAACAAACAGGTTTCAAGTAGAATCCAACAGGAGTTTTATGACACACCGATACTTGATTGAATATTCAGCCCAGTCGCACGGGAGTTTGTAAAATAATCACGAAATTGAATGTATTGAGTCGTGTACATAGACACGAATGGCATGTTTTCTTGATGTCGGCCCGAGATTAGTTTGTATGTAATCTACGTAATTGAGAGCGGCGAACGTGTAAGGAGGAGGTCAGGGTTGGTGGGTGGCGTCAAAAAACACAGGTCGTTCGCCCAGGAGACCGGTGTTCATGTCCCATCTGAAATCAGATGTCAAAGTTGATTTATTTGTCATGTGACTTCCGTACTTAAGTTACGCTACTTCCTGAGTTATTTTAACCCAAACCGCGATCTGTTCCTAAACCTAACTAAGTAGTTTTATTTTGAAAAAACTGCAGCCGAAAACATTCGTAGAAAAACGCACGAAAATACGTCGTTGAAAGTCGTGCTGAGCGTCACGAAAAAAAAAAGGGAAATTTGTGTCTATGTACACAAATCAAATAGATTCAATTCTGTGACTATTTCACAAACTGCCGTGAGACTGTGTTGCAATATTTGTTTCCCTTAAAAACTATATAACAGAGACACAGTTTCTAAATTACCTAAAACATATCTTTGGCAGTTGTGTACTGACATTTCTTGTAACTTATTTCCCAACACCCAGAGTGATACTGTCATGCTCAAGTTTTAGTTCTAGCTTTAAGTAAAAAAAAATCCAGATTTTTGGTGCCACCAGTTTGAAATCTGCTCTCAGATTTTGAGCACAAAGTGCCATAATCTCTTTTAAGGCCCTGACACACAAAGCTCACGGTCGGCCGTTGGACATTGTCCCGCACCGTCGGCTCTAGTCTGCACGTGTCGGAGGCTTTTAGGCCGATTCGGCATGTTGAATTGGCAGCGGCGCCCGTCGGTGGGAGAAATCACTTTGATTGGCTGTTCAGCTTAAACGAATCAGTGCACGAGAAGAGAAACATGAGTCAAGCCAACGAGTAATGTCAAGAGTCGTACACACAGAGATTTTCATCTTCATCTCATCTGATCATTTCAATACACGGATATTTGCACAGCGACATGGCCATCTGGAATGAAGCTAAGCGGTGAGTGAGTGATGTGAAAATGGTTGGCAAATGGCGCTTTGTTTCATGTACGTAACATAACAACGGCTTTGTATATCTGCCGTCCTCGCTCTTCCGGTTTCCCTTTTTGAATATTGAATACGGACTACCACTACCTGCTTGTGTGGAAAGTTATTTCCTCTCATGCAGGTGCAGAACGTACGTGCTAGTTGACCGTCGACTGTAGTCTTTACGGTGTGTTCGAGTGCAACTCGACCACACCGAGCCAAAGACGACTCAATAGGCGGCTTTTCGTCGCCACTAGTTCTCTGATGTTGGGTTGGTGTGTCTGGGCACTTAAACCATGACCTCATAAACTCACTGATGTCACTTAGAAGGTGGAATTTAACAGGGAAACAATGTATTTCTAGGTTGAACTGAAGAATACAAACTGTCAAAACTAAGAAAGAACCAAAACGTTTTGCTTGGGTTTAGGTTTGATGCCATTTTACAGAATCTGAATCCACTAAAGATTCATTAGCCTCGGAGATTAGAAAATCCAGCTATTTTATCACCGGTGAAATCAAAATCGGCCATCAAAGTCCAACCCGACTTGTTGCTCACTCAAATCTACGGACAAACTTGTCTTTTGGGCTCAAAACTTTATAGATGCTCACAGTTGTGTCTTCGCTTTCTCCAAAACTTCTTCAGTGCTTACGAATCTGTCTGTGCTCGCTCTCAAATCTGACCCGCAAACTGATTTCTGCTCTGTCATCTCATTTTCCCGATGAAACCATGCTAGGAGGAAAGAAGCTCGAGTTGTGTATTTGAATAACATCCAATGTGGTCGGTTAATAGACAAAATCTATTCAAGTCTGACGCCACCAAAGACAGATTAGTCACCAACGTCCTGACCGTCTGATTGGCCGAAGCGTACTGCTGATAGATGCTTCCTCCCTTACATCGCCTCTGATCTGTTCCACAGACACACCTGCTAACACACTTCTGAGACGACCAGTGCGACGTGCACAAAGAGCGGAGATGATTTTGACATATGTGCGCTGACTCTTCCTCCTTTCTACACGTCCTCCATCAAAGGTGACCTCTTCATCACACAGCTAAATATTATTAACACACCACATTATGATCAGGAGTCGCCTAAAACACGCTGTTGGTAATTATCCCAGCCTGTCAGAGGAGGTTTGATTGCTACAGGCAACGAATTCCATTGACAAAAAAAAAAAAAACAACACATAAAGATACAAAACAAGAACATGTAAACATATTACAGAGATTGCCACAGTCAGTGTTAACAGTGTCCTTTAAACTGAGCCGGAAAGCTCTTAATTCGACTGAAATCCGCGAGCACACAAGCCCAGCAAAGACACAAAACACTGAGGGAGGTTTAGTTCATCTTAAAACTCATGAGAGGAACTTCTTGCTTTTCAGAAAACGCTCAAATGTACGACACGAGTGGACTCACACCGGGCTCGGCGTGCATTCAGTGAAAGGTGATTTTCTTAAAAAATGTCAAACAAACCAAAACAAAACAATCTTTCTCTTGCTTACAAATGTACAGTATAGGAATCAGGGACGAGATTCGGGGCAACACAGGCGAAATTAAAGGTGATATATCCAAGAGAAAAAACAAATAAAACAAAAACATGAGGAATTGATTTTAACAGGCAAAACTGCATTTTACAGTGAAGCAGCAGTTAGAACTGAGCTCCAACCCAACACACACAGCGGTCAAACATCTCGACCGGCTTTTCCTTTTCGTGATTTTTCGTCGTTTTCATTTGACAAACGAGATAAAAGTTTTGTGCAAAGCTCGACGCCCCGACGCATCAGAGAGCTCAGCCACATACACAGGTAGCAGGGTGTCCTGGACAGTCCTAAAACACACACACACACACACACGCCAACACACACTCAGGGTATAAAACAGATGCACAACAGAACTTTAAATATTCTCATATATATATATTTATACACAGATAACCATGCACAAATCGCTCGCTCCCTCACACACACACATAAACAAAGTAAAGTCTGATGACTTCACAGGATCAGAGGCAAAAAAACACAGCAAGTTGGTCCAGATACCAAATAAAACTACGGCAGCCTTCAGAGGCTGATGGGGGGCTAGAAATAAAAAGGCGGCTACAGTCAGTCTGAGCGTGCTCAGTTTGGACTCCTCAGCTGAGTGTTGGTGAAGCTGTTGGAGGTGTGTGCAAGCGACCAATAAAATTAGGAGTGCATTGAAATCCTTGGCTTCACATGTCCGTATGCGCGTTTGGAACTAAAATACTGAATCTAAAGTTCGGAGTTAAAACTCATCCGATAAGCCCGGCTGCTACACATGCTGCGTCTTTTGCGCTCCGGTGTTTGACAATGTAGACGCGTGGCAGGCGCGCTCGAACATGAGAGCGACACCGTTGCGGCACGCAAACCTTCCTAAGCGCCTATTTTTCGAGCCGTGACGGCTGCGACCCCCGAGATAAAAATAGTTCAACTTTTGGAACACCGCAGCTCGCACCGCATTTCATGTGACGAAGAACAACCAACCATCTGTCCCACGGACTATTTTCCTGGCCTCAACCTTTCTGTCCGAGGACGGCACAACATCCGGTTGAAAGCTCAGAAATCCATTTATCTTCGTTTTGATTGTGTTTAGTTTAGTCAGCGTGGCTTCCTGCTAAATTAGCGCAACTTCATCGTCATCCAGGTTTTGGTTGCTTAGTAACGGCAGGCGCGACAGGAGCGCAACTTCCTAAGCACATTGGAAAGAAAAAAAAGCAGCACAGCTGGCGTTTTCCACGTGTTTTTAGGCGCGACATGCGTACGGCCCCTCTCTGCTGGCAGAGCTATAGAGCCAAGAACCAGAACGATAACTAATGTGTAATCATGCTAATGCTAATATGCCAGGGTTGGGTTTTGATCCAGTACTGAATCAGCTTATGGAACATAAAGTTTTTTCAAAGCCCTTATGAACACATTTGGGTTTAGCTTTCAGCATTTGTAGGAAACTCATTAGCTACAGCTGATACACTGTATAACCTGCCACCAGCAACACATGGATGCGGCAGTTAGCGATGCTCTTTGCTAATAAAAAAGAGAGAGGAAAAAAGAGTTTCGTCAGTTGTCGGAGCTCAGCAAATCTGGGTATTTTCCAACCTGGAACCAGATCCAAGAATTGAAACCCAACCCTAAGTTAAATGTTCCTACTTTCTAGACAGTCGATGTTTTCCAAATTTTGAAATGGGACAGTTTGCACAAACCCTAAGAGTAAAATAACTTGCGACAAATAATAGATATTCATTGTCATGGATGAAGATACAGTAAAATCTGTGCTAGTTCGTAGAGATGAATGCCTTTGGAAAATGCATTCAAAAATCGAGGAAAATGGTATGGCGTTGCGGTACAATAAACACCAATAACATATAGCTGGGTGAGGAGCGAGGAAAGTCGATCAGAGTTTAGGATTGAAACTGTAGCCTGTGCGGGCAGACTTGATAAATCAGCACAAACTAATCTAATCTATTTCAGCACCGACTCCCAGGAATCTCTACCAATTGCTGAACCACGCCTTGGATCAGTGCTCAGGGAACACATCTCCCCTCCTGCAGGCCTGCAGAGTCGGATCACCGGGGACCGCAGCGAGAGAAGAGGATTCAATTTGGCCTAGTTAGCTGGGTGCTGAGTGTTCATTGACGTTGCAGATTTAGTCCTATTAAAAACACTGTAATGCATTTACACAGATTGCTAAACATACGCTGCGCTTTATTGCTGAGATACAATCTTCTTCCAGTCGTGGCTGGGTAGACGTTGACAGGCAAGGAGAAGTGTGTGTTCAGTAAGGCACGTCCTGATCTGTTGGAGGAACATGCGTGGAGGCTCTGCCAAACATCAAGGTGAAGAGTAATGAGGCAGCACAAGCAAGATCGTGATATTTAAATTGTATGTGCACGGACCACTGAGCTCTTTATTTCTAGCCCCGTATATGTTTGCAGAAAAAGAAAAAAAAAAAAATGCCAACTCCTCGTGGCATTTAGTACTGAAAGCAGGAACCAAAGAGTCAGGACACCAAAATAACTCACATGAACATTAAGAGCACAGAACAGCTGGAATGGAACTAGGACTACCACATCTGTCTCTCTGCGTCTGACAGCTCTTCTGCGCCTTCCTTTTGCTTTGAAACTCTCCGATTAGTGCGAAGTTACTAATGTGTTTTTCTTCCAAACATGCAGTTTTGTGTTGAGTTCTAAAAACCTTAAGCCAGCATTGAGTGGTTTGATCTGTACATTTTGTTCTGGTTCTTTGCTGCTACGTCTTCTTGCTGGTTGCTTTGTCTTGTTGCGAGGAGGCGGACGCGGCGGCGTTGGTGGCGGTGGCAGTTGTCGTCTGGGGTTCGGGCCTCTTGGGCCGCTGTGGCTCAGATGCTGCAGGGGAGCTGGGGTGTGCGTTGAGGGCGGGCTGAGTGGCTGCAGCGCCCAGCCGCTGTGCAGATGTGGCAGCATTCTCCCTACCTGCAGACCCTGATGTGGGCCTTTCTGGGACGTCCTTGCAGGACGCTGCCGGCAGGGCGGCAAAGTTGTTCTGGGTTGACGGTTTGGCTGACCTTTGCGAGGTGGTCGGAGAGGCAAGGGGCTCAGTTTTCTGTTTGCTTTCCAAAAGGTGAGGTGACTGAGGGGTTGGGAGCTGCTTAGAGGGAAATGAGAGGGGGCCAGTTGGTGGGACTTCTGGGGTGCCACCTCTGGATGGTTTCTGGTCCTTCTTGTCTGCAGCGGTGCTCAGTTTGACGGGACCCAGAACGCTCTTAGCTACCGTCGCCAGCTGGGACACGACTTTCTCCACGGCACTCTCAGGGGCCGGAACCGGGGAGCTGGAACTGGAGCTGGAGCCGGAAGTGGACGAGGGCGACGCGCTGAAACTTGCAGCCGCTGCAGCACAAAGTCTCCGGTTGTCAGCCTCCTTCTTCTCCTTGGGGATGCCAGGAGAGGAGCAGGAGGCGCGGGGCGTCTCTTGGCTGTCAGGGGTTTGGCAGTCTGTAGTACTAGTGGTAGTTCTGGAGTCTGTGGTGGTCGTGGTGGTTCTGCAGTCTGTGGTGGTTCTGTAGTCTGTGGTACTGGTGGTGGTTCTGGAGTCTGTGGTGTTCGTGGTGGTTGTGGTAGAGGGGACTGCGGTTCTAGGGCAGTCCAGGTTTTGTTCCTCTGATGCAGTCTTCCCCCTGAGACTCTTTGAGTCTTGTGGAGGAGTTGGCTTGAGGAAAGTGTCCTTGCTGACTGAGATGAACGCACTGCCTGGGGTGGAGAAAGGAAGGGGGCCCTGAGGGGGTTTTACGGTACCGCTCGGCTCCAGAACCTTCCTCTCTTCTGTAGATGAGGCAGACTTTGCATCTTTTACTCCCAGAGAGGAGGCGCTCTGACCGGGCTTCGTCTCAGTAACAGAGGGGAGGGTGTGCGAGGGAGTGGGCCTGCCCACCTGGGAGGGCCCCGTGTGGGTGAAGGTGGCGTGAGATGTGCAGGGGGAGAGGCAGAGGGACGGCAGCGTGCCTCCGGGGCCCGTTCTCACAGTGGTGGGCCTCAGCAGGGGAGGAGGAGTGAAGGTCGACCCCCTGCGTCCGTCCTGGCTGTCCTCGGAGCCCTCATCTGTCTCGTCCTCGGATGAGTCGACCTCGTGGATGGCGTCTTGCTTCTGCAGCGACTCCCTCCGCTCGGCTCTGTCCTGCCGGATGGCGGACAGCTTGTCCTTCAGCTTGCTCTTCCCGGGGGCCAGGCCCAGCGAGCCGGACACTGGGCCGAGGGCGCCGTCCCCTTCCTGACGCCCTAGCTTCCTGGATGAGGAGGAGTGTTTCTGCAGGCTGCCCTTCTCCACGCTGCGTCCTGCTGAGGACAGCAGACCCTCGCTGGCTGACTCCTGAAGGTGAGTGAGGAATAAGACACGGTCAGGGATTGCTAGTTTGAAAAGCGTTTTGTGCCTGTTATTCATTTCTTACCTGAAGAAAACACTTGTACATGTAAATGTTTTCATAATACCTAATCTTTTAAAAGGCACTATCATGAAGGGACATTTTCATAATCTCTTTAAAGCCATGTCGTCATCAATATACTGTTAAAACATCTTATTTAAAGAAGCTATGATGGATCAATACAGAATGCAGCCACCTCGAATTTCCCTTCCCCGCCTATTGCCAGCCAGATCCCAGCTAAGTTCCAGCCGCTGGGAGTGAAAGCAATGGAATTGTGCTTAGAGTTTAACAGTCTGGAGTTTTTTTGTATTATTAATTACATTGTATTATATTGTATTTATAAACTTGCATGTTGGGTGATGAACTCCTACCTGAAGGCTCTGTAGGCTCGGCTCTCTCTGCAGAATCTCCTTCTTAAACTCTGAATGCGAGATATCCAGACTGTGTTTCCGGCTCCCCACAGCCGCCCCCCCTGCCGCCACCCCAGAGGGAGACGAGGGGGAGTTAGAGAGGGAGGAGGCCAGCTTCTCGGCCGACTGCACCCTCTTGAGGAGCGGAGACCGTGGAGGCTCCGCGCTCTTAGGCCTGGATATCTGCCTCGCCAGGGGAGGGGAGGAGTGGAGCTTCACGGGGAACGACTGACCCACCGCGGACTGTCCCAGAGCGTGGCTGGGCAGAGGGGAGGGCGAACGCTGCGGCGAGCTGCTCTGAGGGGTGGGAGAAGGCGTGCGGGCCAGAGGGGAGAGGGGGATGTTGCCGGCAGACTTGCGTCGGGGCGAGCGGTACTGGCGCTGGAGCTTCGGGGCGAGGCCGTGCAGAGAGCTGGGCCTGATGTGGCCGGAGCTCGCCGGGGAGTTTGGGACGCTGGAGCTGGGAGAGCTGCTCTGAGATGAGTTTCCACCAACTGAGGAGTAGAGAGGAGGCACATTAATGAAAAATTATGTTCATATATTATATATACGGGCAGTTTTTGGACATAAATACTCAAGTACGTTATAGGTGTATATTTTTATATAATATATATTTTATATAAATACATTCATCTTCGACGACTGTGGTATCACACCTCTGATGTCCACTTAATACAGTTATTATTGCAGTACAGGTGAGCGTTTATGTCTTACCTGAGTGGGCGGAGTCTGGCGTGGACCTGTAGCCCTGCGTCGGGCTCCGTGGCGACAGGTTGTGCGTGGGCGAGCCGGGGCCGCTCTCCCCAGAGGAGAGAGAGCGGTTCAGAGAGGACAGACTACGGCTGGTGTGGAGGAGAGACGCCTGCTTGGTGATCTTCCTGAACAGAGACGTCCTCTTCTTACTGCTAGAGGAAACAAACAACACACAACAGCTCACTCAGCGAATCATTAAATACACACTGAGTGATGTTTGTTACAACACAGGTGTGTGTGTCCCACCTGTCCTGTCCCTCCTTGGTCTTGGTCTTCTTGTTGCGTCTCGCCATCTTGGATTTGTGGCCTGTCTTTCGCGCGGGGCCGACCTTGATGGACGTGTTCTCAAACGGGGTGGCACAGATGGACACTTTGGGACCGCTCTGAGGGACAGACAGATAGACAGACAGACAGACAGACAGACAGAACATTACAGATGTGGATTTACATGTTTTGTTTCAGTTTCAGTTCATTTCGATTTTGGTGTAAATTTATATTAAAGCTAATATGAGGAACTTTCATTTTGTGTTGATTTTGGCGGTCACTGTGGACAAAAGCGGTAGTGCTTCCGAGCACCAGATTCCTTTTAGAAAACCTCTCATTTTACTGCAGCAGGGTCTGACAGTCTGCCCCGCAAAGTCTTGGTTCTGGGTCTCCTGTGCCTGCCTTCCCTCCAGCAGGCCCAGCAATACGGCTGGGGCCTCCAGCAGCGTGGTGTCGGCTCCCAGCGAGGTGAAGCTCTGCTCCTGGCCGGAGGAGGAGCCGCTGCTGCCGAGCGCAGAGCTCTCCACCTCCCGCTGGAGCTCCGACTGCAATTTGATGGTGGCAGCGAAGCCGGATCTGGGTCTGTCTATGGTGGGCTGGTCGCTAATGGAGGCCCCGCTAGAGTCTGAGCGGAAGGAGTTTCTGGTGAACCTGCGTGATTTTGTCCGATTTTGCGATGCATTAAGAATAACTATATGGAAATAGTCAGTCTTCTCGCTTATGGTCTCATTTACTTATGTAGGTCATATAGAGTAAGTGTTAAATTCAGTATTAAATAGGGCTGTCCTCAACCAAATAAATTCTAAGTCAACTGACACTTTTGTTGACTAATCGATTAGTCGATTTAATCGACAGATCTGTAAAACTGAGTTTTTCCACAATGAATCACACAAAAGCACCACTTTTAATCTTGTGTTTACCAGAGTTTCTTTTTAGGAAATAAGTCATTCAGCATGAAAAAAGCATAATAAAAAGACTAATCAAAGAAAAGAAAGAAATCTTAGTCAACTAAGATCAAAACAACAGATCATTTGACTAAGAGGGGGTCGAGCCCTAATGTTAAAGTTCTAAATTAAATTAAATTGAGACTGTTTCATAACTAACTCCTAAACAAAAAAGTTCCTCACAGTAACTTTAAGTTGTAAATATATAATATATGTAGATTTTATATTTACATGTTAAACGTGTTACGCTTTAATCCATATCATTTGGGCTGAAGTTTCACACAACAATATTAAAGTCAGGCTGTTTTTTTAAGATGAATTTACAATAGTTTTCAAAATTAGCACTAAATAAAATAAAATATTTCAATGTCTTTAGTAACAGAGTAAGGAAAACACTACAGTGTGTCTGATTATCAGTACTGTGCATTCAAGAAGTGATTTTACTGAATACAAAGAATAGAATTAAATGTACTTTGTGTCTGTACCTTCAGTATGAGCTCCACCACCTCTGTGTGAACCAGACCGTGAACCGCCTCTCCGTTGACTTGGGTGATCAGGTCTCCCTCCCTCAGCCCCGCATCGTGGGCCGGACCACCCTCCTCCACATGCTAAGGGCGAGCAGAGAGAGAGAGAGAGAGAGAGAGAGAGAGAGAGAGAGAGATGGTCAGAGGAGAGATAGAGAGAAAAGAGGGAGCGAAAGAGGATAATGGAAGGGAGGTAGATGTGTTTAAGACCTATGGGCTGAGCCTGTTCTACTGTTGTTTACTGCCATCTTCTGTCAACAACAAGAATCCCAACACACTGCACCCACACTGACTACAGCGGCTCTGAATCACATATAGCTCAATATTAATAAACTTATCTGATACTAATACCTGTATTGTAGTGGCTTGTGTAACTATTCTTCTTCTACACTTTACATTTTATATTAAGTTAATTGTATCTGAACTCCTCATTTTAATACCTGCAGGACAAGTTGGTCTTAAAAAATCTTATCTTCCTGTCCTTTCTCTATTGTCAGAAATTTTAATTAAGGTAAAAAGGGACAAAGAAAAATTCTTAAATTAAAGAAGTTTGTGAGCTTAACACCTCAAACCTTTTGTCAGCAGTAGTGTTTCTCTGCGGGACTCACCCAGACCATGTGGTGCACAGTGTAGATGTCAGAGTCTCCCATGTATACTCGGATGGCCCTCAGGGTGAAGCCGTACTTCTTGCCCGCTCTGTGGATCACCATGGCGGGCTTGACGTTGCTCACGGCCGGGGACAGGTCTCGGCTCGGGGACGAGTCCCGTGATGACGGATTGGACGACAGCGAGTGGGGCGACATCGGGCTGGCCAATGGAGAGGCTCCGTGGTGGTCTGAGAACGGACAGATAACGGACATTTGTGTTGGTGAGGCTGGTGGCCGTAAGGGGTCCTTAAAGTACAATCACAGATTTGATTTTTCTTGTCAGGATCACAGTTAATACATTATTATCCAGAGATCTATAAATTGTGTTTAGGTGTGATTCAAAAATATATTAAATGTGATCCTGTCACTCAGCATTCAGCAGCAGCGTCTCCCAACCTGACACACTGACCTGCAGGGATCATCAGTGACAGCGTGGTGGCGGACGCCGACTTGATGACCTTGTTGAGCGGTCTGGAGCTCGGCGCCGCTGTGTGTTTGTCTGCCTCTCCAGACAGCAGCCGGTGGCGAGCCCTGCGAGCTGCCAGGTCGCTGATGGCTCTCGGGGTGGAGGGAGAGTCGCTGTCTGCTGCAACTTTAGCAGCTCCACCGGCACTGCCGTTAGCTCTGTGACCACGATCGTCACCTGAACTACCAGCTGCGGGAAGAGAGGAAGGTAAGAGAGAGGAAGCTCAGATATAGGGTTCAACTGTGCATGTCGGTCAAGCACAATAAAATGTGTGTGTAGGTACTGACGTGTGAGCGTGGCCTTGCTCAGCTGGCTGGAGGTGGAGCTCGGTGTGGTGGGAGACTCGTCCAGCTTCAGCTCTCTCTCGACTGGGAGCTCCGGGATGGCGAGGGGCAGCTCGTCACTCCGTGGGCCCCTCACTGCGCTCGGACCCAAAACGCCGGGACTCTTACGACTTCCTGCTGCACCTGAGAGACCAACGATACAGATCCAGGATTTGTGATACAGGTCATTATATTCAGTTTGGGAAAATAAGAATTTATTGGTAACTACTTCCGAGGGATCCCTACCTTTCTACAACTAAACATCTTTATCATTTTGGAGTTTTAACGAAAATGTTTCATCGATTTCTGCAACTGCAAAATGCAGTTTAGGGTGCAGATAATCTGCACCTATGAATGGTTGAACCACCTATGGAGGTTGGATGAAGAACTACCACAAACCAAAGAGCTGCGTAACATGAACAGACACTTTTTTTTCAGACAGCCTTCCCTAAAACAGCCTCAACAACTTTCTTTTATTCTGTCCACTATTTCTCGGCCACTCTGAGGGACAGCTAGTGACCCTGACACAGGCCATCAGAATATCCTTCCTGTGTTTTACCTTGACCTCCCTCTTCCTCTGAGGAGATGGCGAAGCGCGGCATCTCAATGATGGCTGAGCAGCAGCGCCTCCGGACGGTCAGCGGAGGGCTGGAGTCGCTCTCTGTGTGGGACGACTCGGAGACGGACAGACGCTTCCGCAGGCTGGGGAGGTAAAGTTCGAGAGGAGATGAGAAACACGCATACGTCTAAAACACAGCAAACCAACACAAAACAGTACCACGGCTATGAAAATATTGTTGTCTGTTAGCAGTTAACTGACTACAAGCACACTTTAAAACATAGAGGAGGATTTAATCACAGCCTTGCTTTGTTCCTTCTGTAAGTGTCTAAGGTATAAAAGCAATAATGGACATAATGAGGTGTTCCCATAAACAATCCAAAATCCAATAAATTCACATATGGCTCCGGGAGAACAAAACAACCTTAATGAAGCCTCTTATATCCCAGCTTGTTTCTTGTATGAATCAATAAACAACTACAGGAAACATTGTGCTAACTTTACTGCACAAGTGTATACTTAAAAAAAAGACACATTTTAAGGAGCATGATATCCAAGTCCAGAAATGGATGCAGCTGTATGGTTTCACATGCGGAGGTGAAGAACTCACATCTCTGGAGATCCCACCAGCCAGGATCGATCTCTGGACTTGAGTCCGCTCAGGCTGTCGATACGATCTCCTCCCTCCTCACTGAGGCTGCGTTTGGTGGGAGGAGGAGTCCTCTTCTCCTCGTGCAGAGACAGGCGCTCCATACTGCTGTACACCTGCACACAACACGGCATATGTGTTATAACATTTTCACATTTTAATCTTTCCCAGATCTGACCCCACCTTAAAGGTCCAGTGTGTAGGATCTGGTGGCATCTAGTGGTGAGGTTGCAGATTGTAACCAACTGATGCCTCACTTGTGTGCCAAGCATTTAGAAGAACTATGGTGGCCGACACGATAATGCGAATGTGTATGTGTGTACGTGGGAAGTGAATGGTGAAGCAAGAGAAAGAGAGCGGCGGCGATGGGGGGCGAGTAACGTTATCGACTCCGACCCAAGCAGGAAAAGTTAACAGAGTTTGATTTGTCTTTTCTGGGCTACTGTAGAAACATGGCGGGGCATAAAAAACATCCTTATTAATAATATATTCCATTTCTGCTAATAGATCCTCCTAAATGCTACACACCGTTCCTTTAGGCCTTTACAGCAACAGTTTTCGGACCTGTCACTCCATGTTTAGGACCAAATTTTCATAGCGGTGAGTTGTCAAATTGTCATGTATTCTGTTCTCAAGCACACATCGAGATATATTATATGTAGACACAATATCAAGACCTTATTAAATACATTTTTTTTTAAATCAAAATATATGAAAAATCTGAAATATATCTATGGACCATGTGCTCGATTTATTTCACTCAGAAAATGATCAACAATATCCTTTATTAAAAAAACAAATATTTTGGTTCAGCAATAAAAACTCAAATCGATTATTCCTGGGCCAATGGCGTAACATTTTATTGAAGTCTCTTGATAGTGTTTTGTAGATTATATAACAGATTCAAGGATATTTATCTATCATGTTTTTCAATAGCTCACATCTCAGGAGAACGTTCAGAATCAGCTTGATTTATTTTGAAATATGATCAGTATCATCAGTGGATAATTTGATTGTGTGAGCAGTGTGGATGTGTTGGCGTGCACCTACCTTGCTGAAACGAGGCGAGCAGGAGGAGAACTGTCGAAT
>CAKAOH010021451.1:0-42381 GCA_916701665.1 Sebastiscus tertius | reverse complement strand
ACCAACAACCATGCCACGTTCAAAGTCACTTCAATCCCCTTTCTTCCCCATTCTGATGCTCGGTTTGAACTTCAGCAAGTCGTCTTCACCACCTCTAGATGACGTAATGCATTGAGTTGCTGCCATGTGATTGGCTGATTAGCTATTTGTGTTAACAAGCAATTGAACAGGTGTGCCTAATAAAGTGGCCGGTGAGTGTATATATATATATATATATATATATATATGACCTTGTTTTGTTGTATCCATCAAATAAAAGTGGCTATAACAAGGTACTGGTCTCAGATCAGCTGGTTGTTCAGTTCTGGCCACCTTGCAGCAGCAGCAGCAGCTGCTTCTGATTTCAGGTCAGCAGAACAGCGGCGCCTAAGCTCATTTTCACAGCTTGCATTATGCACGGCACATGTGTTTTATGTATGTAATAATGTGTAATGCCATATAATAATATGGGTGTTATATTGGGCAGTAGGGATCTGCTTTAGATCAGCCGTGTGCATTAGTGCATACCTGCATTAGCACGTGCACACAAGCCGAGTGCACACAGAAAAGACCAGAAATAGTCTCACATGTGTGCACAGAGATACAGTATATACGTGGGAATGAGTGCCGGCCCAGGTGTGCCTCTGGGAGGAAATTACAGTGTTAGGAGGGGAAGTATTTCAGCAGCCAGCTGCTTCCTTTCTCCCTCTCTGTGGCCACTGGCTCCATCCCGGGAGAGCACGACTGGCTTTTCACCACACTCAGCATATGTGTGTGTGTGCGTGCACGCAGTCATGCATTCTGGCATATGTATGTGTGTGCAGGTTTTATTTCTTGCCTGTTTCACTCGTGGCTGACTGACAGCATGTGTGTGTGTATGTGTGTTTGTCCGTGTGCCGGCGCCGCGTCCCTCTGTGTGTGTGTGTTCTGCCTCTGGCTCGTCTGACTCCTCACCTGCTAGTAAGCTCCCAGCAGGCCCTCCATTGAGCCATCACTCACTGTGCCACCGCGCTGCCTTTAAACAGAGCAGGACTCCTGGGATAATAGCAGGGTGCGGCCGACCTCTGCTCCAGTCTGCAGCCACCGCTGCCGCACTGACCCACGCACAGTCTGTGTATGTGTGTGTGTGGGTTTCTGTCTGTCTGCGAGACAAAGAGAGAGTGAGCGAGGAGAGAGGATGAGGTGGAGAAGAAGGGAAGCCTTGGAGGGATGAAGGGGTATGGTGTTATTACAGCCTTAAGGACTGAGAGAGACTCATTATAATCCTGGTGATCACAGTGTTTTGACGTAGCGTTGAGCCTCGGTGCTGCCTCTGATGTGGTCTTCATATCTTACATGCATTTACTCTAACAATGTGTGTGTCCTTGTGTTTTTATATTTATGAGCTATGATCATCTTGGATGACGACTTGGGGTTCAGTGAAAAGGTTGTGATGAGCAAAGCGGTGGTAGAAAATATTGTAAGAAAAAACTAAATTCTCTGCAAAAAAATGACATTTCCTTTAAAGATTTTCTCTGTGTGCTTTTTTTTCTCAGCCCAGTATCTCTCATAATTCAGGCTGCTCTCATACACAGTTAGTAGCTATACCTGGCTACGATATGTAATGCACTGTAGTCAGTATATATCCTACAATTCAATTTGTATGTAATCCATGTAATTATGAACCAGGAAGTATAAAGAGCACACCGGACTTTCGCCCAGGAGGCTGCTGTTCGTACCAAAGTAGTTTTATTTGTCACGTAACTTCTATACTAAAATTACACCACTTCCAGAGTTATTTTAACCCAAACCACGGTTTTTTCCAAAACCTAACTAAGTAGTTTTGTAGCCTAAACCTAACCAAGTTGTTTCCTGTGAAGACAGCAGTTTATTTTGAAAAGACTGGAGCGGAAATTGACAAGTGCGTCACGTGTTGCTGGACATTCGTAGGACAACACACTAAAAATGAGGAATACCTTTTCATATGATATCATACGTTGCGTAATTACGTCCATGATGGCCGTGAGTGCCAATACAGGAAGTAGTGTGCCGTAGTAGCGAGGTGTAAAGTAGGAGTGTAGGTCAGTTTGGTGTAATGGGCGTGTAATGAAGAGTTTGTTTCCAGTCACAGACCTGCTCCTACTCCTAACTCTAACCTCTTTAGTCTTACTTATAGTCTTTCCCTCACCTTAACCACCTGTAATAAAGATAAAAAATGGTGACATTATAAGATACAAATTGTGCATGATGTAGAGATTAAGAGGGTTAGTGTATTCACAGTATTGGTACATGTCCACAAGAGTTTGTCGCTTTCCAGCATTGGACGCTTGATGGCTGGACAAATGCTTTCACTCACAGGCTGCTGCTCATGGCGGCTCGTTTGGAAACTTTTTTTGTTGTGCTTTACGAAAATAGTTCCCTGAAATGTCTTTCTGAAAACATCTGAGGCAAGAAATGAGCCGTGCAGTTCCTGAATATAATTTCAACAACGATTAGTTTAAAAGTTTTTCCGGCGTTTCCAGAGGCGACGAGTCACGCGAACACCCCTGCATTTTGCCCCTCAGTAGCCGAGACCTTATCTTTATGCAAATGAGGAGCAGCCAACGTCTCTCTCGAAAAGCAACGCTGTGCTACCAGAATGCATTGCACGGCTGCTTACATAGACAATGAATAACAGAAATGTTGGATCCCGTGGACACGTACCACATGTGTGTGATGACATTGACACCTCCCGCAGGGACTTAAAAAGTCTTAAAAAGTCTGAAATCCAATAACCTGAATTTAAGGCCTCAAAATGTCTTAAAATCTCATGAAATGTCTTAAATACAATTTTGGCAGGTTTTAAAAATTCATTAACGTTACTTTCATTTAATTAAAAGAAATGCATTATCTTGCTTTTAAATGTTTCAGGTTTTTTTAGCACGCCGTAACAAAACTATAAAACAGAACCAAAAGGGAATATCTGTGCCCCCCAGGTAGAATTTATCGAAGCACACCCATTTCACGTGCAGTCAATGGGAGCGCAGGGTTTTTCCTTACACCTTCCTTATCCAGGTTTATAAGGTACTTTTTGTCTGCTGTTACTCCGTTAATTTCATTCCATTTTTTTCTATTTATTTATAGTTAGCAATATATTTATTTATTTGGTTATAAAACTGTGAAAACCTGGAACAAAGACTGGGAAAACTGCTGGAAGGATTGTGTTTCAGTGAATAAATGAATGTACTTTTCAAGTAATTTCATGGGGTTCCAATTTTCTTTCATATCCTTAGTACTTTCTTGCCAGTATTGACGGTAGTTCTTAAATTGCATTCATAGTGGTCTTAAATGGACGTGAAATGGGTCTTCAATTGCATTCCTAATGGTCTTAAAAAGGTCTTAAAGAGTCTTAAATTTGACTTGTTGAAACCTGCAGATGCCCTGCAGGCATAACGGTCGTACACACAGTAGTACAATTCGTATTTTAGATTCTATGAGTAATGTATGTGTGCATGCAATAGCTGGACTATGGACGTGCAACAATACTAATTATACATAATACCATAGTGTGTTCATTTTCATGATACAGGCTTTAAAGCAGGGCTCGCATGCAGCAGCAGGTACAATTGTGTGACTACAATTACATGCAACAGACCTCCCTGGAGGTGGCCAGTGTTCTGTGATAGCATCAGTTATGTAAGCAGCCAACCTAAGGGGACAGAAGCTCATGGAAGATGAGATGGCGTGTGACTTCCTTCCTCCCACTACTGTCACAATGCTGCAAACACACTCTATACACATGCACACACACACACACACACACACACACACACACACACACACACACATGCATGCTGTGTTAAATCTGGCGCTCCTCAGAGAAGTGTGGGAGCCACTGCCATCGCTGAATAAGCTTCCTTGATGTGCACGCTTGAGCAGGAGAATTTGACATTGTTTTGTAAAGTTAAAGCTTCTACGCAGTACGAGCAACCACTCGCTGAAACACCACGTAGGTTAATGTAGCAGTGTGTGTGTGTAAAGAGGATGTAATAGTATGGCAGCTGATTCTGAGGTTAATGGAGCCTCTCGTGTAAATGAGGCTTACATCGCTCTGGAGACCCAAATACATTCACCGCTATTACAGCAGTTTCCTCATTCTCAGTTTGTTGTGTGTGTGCAGCAGTTATCTACTTCAGTGAGGAGCAAACACTGAGATCATCGAAGTGTGTGGTTTTGCCCTTTGTGTCTCTATAAAATCTGTATTACTGCAATGATAAATGTGTATTTTGTGAACATGAAACAATAAAAATGTGGCAAAAGATTTGACGGAACAATCCTAACTCAAGGTCCACTTACTAGTTTTTTCTGGAGCTTTCAATTGCATCACATGTTCTTCAACAGCGTGATGTCACCCTTTGGTTTGAAGCCTCGAGTTCGGCATTTTGGCTGTCATCATCTTGTTTGTTTTTTTGCAATCAGAAGTGAAACGAGAGGGTGGAGCTAAGTGCAACCAAAGACTGAATAAGACATTTTTAGGCGACCAAAATGTTATGATGAACTGTCATGAAGTGAAAACACACTGTGAAAGGGTTGAAGTTGTAAGACGAAAACACGGACAACTCCCACACCGTGGTAGCGATCTGCCAATCACAAGGTAGCCCCGCCCTAAAGCATCGCCTGCTTTATGGTCTATCTGACTCTAAATGGGACCATAATTTACTAAATGAACATCATGCTGTATTGAAGAAGACTTGAAACTAGAGATTGAGACCATAAACTCATGTTTACAATGTTTACTGAGGTAATAAATCAAGAGAGAAGTAGGCTCATTTTCTCATAGACTTCTATACAATCAGACTTCTTTTAGCAACCAGAGGAGTCGCCCCCTGCTGGCTGCTAGAAAGAATGCAAGTTTAAGGCACTTCTGCATTAGCTTCACTTCTCAGCCCATTGGTGTTGACATGCAAGCTCAGCAGCTGTTCATCCATAGCACTTTTTTGACTTCTTGACTGTGTTGACTTAGTAGTAAGTAGTAACGTAGTAACTCATTACTACTTACAATCTTTTTCCAGAGTTTTCAACTGTATTACACTCAAACAAAAAGTACTAAACGTCCCATAGCTACTCATCTGTCATGTCAACAGATGCATCCCCATGACAACTAAAGCAAACTCCATCTGCCGATGAAGATCATGTGACATGCCAATTCTTTTTTAATCTTCACTAACTAAGACAGGATATGTTGTTATTTGTGTACACTGTGGCAATAACACTCAGACGTCCATGTAGTGAGAATGAAACTGTCAAAGTGGAGTCTGCGCCTCATGGCTGCTGTCTGATTAGCAGAGTGATGTGTGGTGGTGGGAGTTTGTTAGGCTGCAGTTCATTTGCCGCTGCGCACCCTAGGGAAGGTTAATTGAATAAAGCACGGCTCTGTGCTTCTTCATTCAACGATGGCTGTAATACTAGCCATGAGCATCAAGCACAGACTAGTTTATGGCTCAGACAGTAGGTTCAAAACGGGTAGGACAGGTTGTTGATGTTTATTTATTTAGAATAGTCGATGAAGAACTGTTGGATCTCTCTATATATAAGAGAGAGAGAGAGAGGAGGGAGGGACGGAGAAAATTCAATCATCTTCATCAGTTCTTTGCTCCCACTGAGCTTGCTGCTACGTCTTGTAGCATTAGTCTGATGTGTTCAGATTTAGCTCAAATAAAAGTGGAGGATGGCTGTAGAGATCAGAGGATGGAGAGAGAGAGAGGGAGGAGAAAACAAGGCCCGCTCGGAGCTTAGCAGGAGCTGAAAATACACATTTGTCATTCTGTTTACTGCACCCAATGAACCGGAGTGACTGTCAAATCCAGATGGGTCATGTTGTGGTTGTCCGTGTTGTACGCTGACCTTTTAATGGTGTGTGCTCGTACGGAGCAATTACAGTAACACAGTGATGGTATAGGAGGGAAAACTGCAGGCTGGGTTGTTAGTCTTCATTTTTCAAAGCTACAATAATCTAATGATACTTTTTTAATAGTGTTTTTCTTCGTCTCACAGGCTCCGGTCGCACCCCGTACTGTATATCGTGGCTGCGGCAACATGATTTAGTTACTCTCAGGCGGCTGGAAGGCCGTGTGGAGCAATGCGTAGCCTTTCATCCATAATTGGATACTATAATTAATTGCAATTTAATAGAATGCAAAGCAATTTAATTTACAATCTGTATAATTTATTATAGCAAATTATCCTTAATATTACTGCAAAATTAAATATTACATCACCAACAGATTTGAGTTTGAAGAAATATGTGCAGTAAGATTACAAGCCCGAATTGAATAACTCTGTCTCTGTCGAAGATGTATAAGAGAATTACACATTTGTAATTGTGTACAAACACATGCAGAAAGAGGAAAGCACATTCTTGGCTCTTAAGGACCTAAAACAAAAAGGATGAACATATTCCGTAGTTCAAACAACCGCCTCCATGTGCAACTGTGAGAAGAATTGAACATGGTAGAAAGGTTAACCTAAGTTTGACTCAATCAATTAAAATAATGAATCGCAATTGATCACATGATTATCTGTAGATAATCGCAAATGAATCGCATATTTTTTATTTGTTCAAAATGTACCTCCCTCAACATGGGAGTGGGTAAATATGCTTGCTTTATGTAAATGTATATATTTATTATTGTAAATCAATTAACAAAACAATGACAGATATTGTCCAGAAACCCTCACAGGTACTGCATTTAGCATAAAACAATATGCTCAAATCATAACATGTCAAACTGCAGCCCAACAGGCAACAACAGCTGTCAGTGTGTCAGTGTGCTGACTTGACTATGACTTGCCCCAAACTGCATGTGATTATCATAAAGTAGGCATGTCTGTAAAGGGGAGACTCGTGGTTATCCATAAAACCCATTTACATTCACTGATCTGGAGGTCAGAGGTCAAGGGACCCCTTTGGAAATGGCCATGACAGTTTTTCATGCGTGCCTTATTTATTCCTTGTAAAGATGTGTAGTCTTTTTAATACAATTCACTATTTGAGGGCAAATGCAATTTCATTATGCTTTCATAATGACAATAAAATTCTTGACTGACTGATTGATATATATATAAGTCTCAGTTCATCTGTTTCTGTATTATAATAACTAATTTGCTTTGCTAAATATGCTTTGGATTACATTAAATTTCGTCTAATTAAAGAAGTATGTCATCGTTAAACTTGGTGGATGGTTGGGTGTACAGAGTGCAGGACTTCGGTACTGCGTCCAAAACACTTGATTATAGTTAAAGGAAAGTGAAAAAACAATCAATGTGTCCTGTGTGTTTACTTTTTTACCAAGACAACGATCTTTTCCCTGAGTTTTCGTGTTTGGAGTTTCTGAAACATGAGCCATGAAAACATGAATCATGAAAACAAGAACGCAGAGTGCTTGATCGGCTTCAAACGCGGTAACCTTAAGGTGCTCTTGAAGACAAAAATGCTGGCCACAGAAAAGAAAATGTTCCTCCAGCACACTTAGGCAGAGCAAGGAGAAAAGGGTTATTCAAATAAAAAAAACCTTTATCTAGTTGGGCATATTTTTCAAGTTTTCATAAACGTTCAATCTAAATGTTTCCTTGGCATTATAACACAAAACACATTTGGTAATGCCATGCTGATAATCTCCTAATAACCACATCAGAAGCTACATAAATCCGATCAGGGTCGATCTGAAGTATCCAGTTAGTTCCACTGTTGAGCGTGTAATAGATATAATTGAGCCGCTGGTTTACACAGTCAGCTGAAAGTGACCGTGGAAGCCTCTCTGCTTTTATGTAATGTGTCCTCTGCAGCTGTGGTCACAATCATGCTGAGACAATTAAAGAGAGCACGCTGGCATGTCCTCGCTGCCGTCACAGAGCAGCTTGTGTGCGAACTCCACCTCTCCCGCCACGCGTGTCGTCCTGTAGCGATGTAGAGGGAGATAGATCATCCTCCACAGCAGATGTGCTGACGCCAGAGAAAAAAAGTTAGTTCTCTTCCCTGGCATATTACCCACGTTCCCCCCTGTGATCCTCCTCTTTCTCCAGACTTCCTACCGTCGCTCAGAGCTCTGGGAGACTTCTGAATAGATTCCCAGTCAAGCTGACGAACCCCAGCGATCTGGCTCGTGATCATCTACTGCACCCCTCCCTTTGCTTTCTTCTTTTGACCTCTATTCCTCATCTTAGTCTTCCTGTCCTCCCCCGCTTCATTGATCCGTCCGTCCCTTCTCTTTTATTTTCTTTTACCTCCTTCCTTGCTTCTCTTTCTCCTTCTCCACTTCCTCTCTCCTTAAAGAGCAACTTAACACCAGGCTGAAAAGTGTTTTACTGCCCGCCCTGCTTAAAAGTTTGTTTCATCTTTGACCGATATTCCAGCTGGATATGATCAGAAGTGTGCTCCGTTGCACCTGTACCTACTGCATCGACGCATTCATCTCCTCCCAGCTCCTGCAGCCCCTTAAAGCTGCATGTTACTTTGTGAAACTGGTCAGTTATTTGGTCAAATGTTGTTGCAGAGTGATCGTTTAGCAGCAGATGTTAATCTCCCTGCAATGCGACACATGCCCAGTTCAGGTGTAGACAGTCCTCCACGTGCACCCTTTACCCAATCCCAACCTCCTTTTTTAAAACTGTTTTTAATTCAGTGTCTGAGGAGGTACTTACAATTTTTTTATCACTCGATGCAACAAGGCGTATTCCCCCCGCAGCATTCAAGACTGCCCTTGTGAAGCCTCTTTTTAGAAAAGTAGCCTTGATGATCCCAGTAACTACAGACCAATCTCCAATCTTCCATGTTTAAGTACAATTTTTAAGAGAAACTGGTACGACGGAGTTTTAGGGCCACACAGAATAAAGTCAGAATATTACGAGAATAAAGTCATAATAAACTGGGAAAAAAAGTTTGGAAACTTGTGTTTGGTTGATTATTTCTCTATTGTTACAATGCTAATTGGCATTGTATTTTACATTGTTGGAAAGCCTGTTTATTTACCTTCACAATGATGTCCAACTTGTAAGGATCATGCATTTGTGGGATGAGCAGCACAGCTGGTTATGTGGGTAGCGCCCAAGAATATTACGTATATATTAACGTATAAATAATATTACGGCTTTTTTTCTTGACATAGTATGACTTTATTCTATATAAAGTAATAAGTAATTATAATAAAGTAATTTGCGATACATTTTGAGGTAAATATCTGGGTAATTTGGCAGTAATTCCAAAGAATTTTCTTATAGGTTACTTGCTAATTATCACCTAATTACCATGATAATTGCGGACCAGTAAAATTAAGAAATGCCAACCAGGAATAGTGCCAAACACGGGGTTTGATATCGATAAAATCTTGCTTGATTGCAACTTTAAGTTTAATCTTCTCACTCCTCTGGCCTCCCCGCTGTAATGACTTTGAGCCAGGTTTGAGATCACAGCGTGTCTGACTATGCAAAGAATGACTCACATAGAGTACAGCACGGGCCAAGTTCAGTTCTGGCTCCTGTTCTTCCACGTTTCCTCCCACTACGTCTCCTCTGCATCTGAATTCTAGTATGGCATCGATATCGCGGGAGCGTACCGTAGTAGACGTTGTTGACTTTCTCATAACTCCACTTGTAGGTCACATTTCATTACCTAGTTGTTAGTTAATGTTAAGCGTGATAGATCTGCATACCTGGATGTTTGAATCTCGCTGTGCTTGTTGTCTTTGGAGATGAACCAGTAATAAGTCAGCATTTCAAAGGCTGCTCTTTATCATGGAGATAAACCAGAGAAACAGGATAGCGAATGAGCAGAGGACAGATCAGTGAAGAAGAAGGAGATGTTGTTAAACTCTTTCTCACTCCAGTTCAAACCTCACCTTCATGGCAGCACTATCTGTAACTGTTGATATGATGTTGAAGCCATTCAAAAGAGAAACACTGTAAACAATTAAAGTCTTCTTAAAATAACTGCTGGGAACACTGTTAAATGTGTCACCAACAAAGCTGTCATCGAGGCCTTTCAGAAAAAAAAAAAAAAAAAAAAATCTGCCACGAGGAGCTGTTTTCAGATTTTCAGCGAACAAAAACAGGAATAATGCTTTGGTGGAAGCAGCCACACTGTCACAACCTCTCTATGTGGGTTATTTTTACTCTGAAAAGCAGATAAACACAGCAATTACTAATGTTTAGCTGAGCTGCTAAGACACCAAGCTCGCTAAACCCTGCTAATTAAGTCCAGAGAGGTAAGAAAGAGAAGGAATAATTCTGAGATTATTCTTTTAATGGAGAAGTTCTAATCTGCTTTAATCACAGCTTCTTCTCTATTGATACGCCCACACGATCTATAAATGAGGAGATCCCCCTCAGTATATATACGGTTGTGTGAAACTGTTATTTCATGATACTAGCGGGCATATTTATTTCCCGTTTGCACATGAACAACACACGCGCGGGCGGACGTGGCGGTGCCGTCTTCCTGTGACAAGCGTGTTGCTCTCTCTGTCTGGATAGTCAGGCCTGAGATTGCCAATAAATAGTGGCCAGTGGCCTTCAGCATCACCAGCGGGGGGAGATTTGTGTCCTCGTTGCCTGATTGGTCCAGGCCCCGAGGAAGAGAACAAACCATCTCGTTAATCAGGGAACACTGTGGGGACACGGTGTGTGTGTGTGTGTGTGTGTGTGTGTGTGTGTGTGTGTGTGTGTGTGTGTGTGTGTGTGTGTGTGTGTGTGTGTGTGTGTGTGTGTGTGTGCCACTCACGCTGCTGCTGCTGCTGGTGGCACGTTGTCAAAATACTGCGTTTGTGTGTGTGAGAAGGAGAGAGACAGAGAGAAAGTGAGCACGCGTGTGTGTGTGTGTGCGTGCGTGTGTGTGTGTGCAATATTATGTCAGGCGATTGAGACGGTAGCGGTGCAGAGCTGAGCCGATGGATGACAGATGACTGGGTGTTAAAGGCCGCAGGAGCAGCCATGACTCACACACACACACGTGAGCGCTCAAACTCCTAGCTGTCGAAGCTGTCACATTACAGTCCGACCTGTGCTTACATTCCTCCTAGCACCAATTTTCACCTTTAGGGCTGCCAAATAAAGTCTAGTGCGATGTCAAGTTTGATTATCGTCACTCCGTTGTCTACTAGAGACCTCAGATGAGGCGCTAAGTTCTCAGCTTTTTTTTTCCAAACTTTTAATTTAAAAGGAAAGCAATATTTTAAAGCTGTTAAATGACTTGCTGGAACTCATAATGCCCGTGTGTGTTTGCTTTCTAGCTCCTGTGTGTCAAACTGCCAGGTGTTAGGGGGCTCAGACCCAAAGCTGCACATGAAAGTGTTATATTATACCTCGTGGTGCTGCAAAGCAAATGTTGGCTCTGCGTTTAATCAAAAGCGACAAAAAAGAAAAGCCTGAGATTGTATTCAGCACCGAGCATGTGAGGTATACAGTGTTGTTGTGCTAACATATGGAGAAGTACATTGATTTGAAATGCAGAGCGAGGTGATGAATAAACACCGGATCATGGGATTTACATTTCAGTAAGCTGGTTTCTGTCTCTCCACTCTAATCTCGTATTAGCTCACACGGTTACGGTTGCACAGATGTATGGTAGGTGTAAATGCTTATGAAAATAAAAAGGTATGTAGTGTAAGTGAAGCTTTGGTAAAATATTCCATCTCCTGTGTGTTTCCAGTAAGTCACAGTCGACTGTAATTCATTAAAGTAGCACCCAACAGTGCACATTCCCACAGTGCGTCTGTCATCATCATGGAGCAAAGTGTGTGTTCCTTTCTTTGTAACCAGTATGGAATGTCATACAATAAAAGACCATCTTGATGTTAATAGAGTACACCACTAAAAGGATTCAAATCAAAGCAGCAGAATCAGAGATGATGAGGGTGACCAGATGAGAATGGGTAGTTGGGGGTGGGTGCGTCCACCGTGGCTGTGGCCTCCGGTACATTACACTCAGTGTCAACCAACAGTAGTAATAATAGTAGTATTCTTTCCTGCAGACTTTGCAAAAAGCTTTGTTTGGATCTCATAAAGCCGCAGTGATCCTCCCCACTCCCTCCCGGTACCTGCATGTACATTTTTAGCTTTTTGGCTGGATGTTCACCAGGTCCCAAAACACCTGGTTCCATGTCAGCTGTGCTGGAAAAATACAAACATGCTGTCATGACAGGTGACACTCATTGCCCTTAAGGCCTATTTGTGTTTTGGTGTTGAATACTTAGTCAACGAACTTGTAGCGCCTATTTGAGGACAAGAAACCCTAAATGGACAGAAGTGTCAGTCAGACAGACAATGTGAAATGTACGACTGTGAGCATGAACGCAAGGGTATAAATGTCGAGAAACGGAGAGACTCAGGGCTCTCAGCCCTGAACATTTATGTTGATGGTTGTTTGCCCACTTGCAAGTGTTTATTAAACCTTTAAAAGACTCTCTCTTGATTTCCGAGTCCTTCTTCACATAAATTGCCTCCACATCAGCGATGGATGGTTTAATTTCCCTCCGTCAATGTTTCAATTCAACAACATCACAGCTATGTGTCGGCGCTATGCGTAGCTGTTTTTCAATTTGCGGTACTACTGTACACAGCTTTAAAAAAAACAACTAAAACAGCCATAGTTCATGAAGGCTACGGACACAACAGTGCCCGTCTGTGGCAACACCAAAATAACAATGTGTTACGATCAGTGAGGTTTTGGACCCAAATGCAGACACAGAACAGCGGAGTAGAAGTTGAACAAAAGGCTTTTATTGCCAAAAGCATGAATTGTGAATGGATTGAGGGAATGTCGAGGCTGGAGTTGAGCTGGGCAGGCAGGCCGGCGATGATCCTGGGAACAGGAGACAAACATTAGTGAACGAGAACAAGATCCAAAAACTACAAACAAGAAACTCAGTATAGTGATAATGCTGAGCGGCCGAGGCGAAACTAAGACTCGGGTTGAGTCAACGATCTGGCGAAGAGTGACTGGAGAACAGGGGTATTTGTACTCGAGTTGATGATCTGATCGGAGGCAGCCGGGCGGGTTTGATCAGGTGGGTTGATTGCATGAGAACGGGAGCCTGCAAGGGAGAAGATCCTCACACACACACATACACACACACACACACACACACACAGCCAGACACGCCCACACTAGACAGACAGGGAAAAGGGGGAAAGACACACTAGGACGGCTGATGGCACGGATGGGGCCGTGATATAATGTTTCACACTGATCTGTATGTAAGGTTTTATCAGGCTAGAACTAATCAAAACAAAGTTTTTTGGGGACGTCTGGCTACCCTTATTCCATTCATTCTTATTCCTTGTCAAAACATGCCGTTTACATCATTACCCACAATGCAACTCAACATCGGGTGTGTTATTCTAATAGCGGCCTCAAGCAGAGACTACAGAGAGAGAGATGAGGAGGAGCCGGCTACGGAGGTCTGGTGAGCTCACTTCGTTCTAACTATTTGTTTCTTCAGGCCCAACCAACGCTGACTCAAGTGACATCACTTGAGGCAAGACTTTGCACAGCTCCCTCTGGAGACACAAAAGGCTTTATACAACTTTTGCCACATCTGCAGTGATATGTAAACAGACTTTGATGTGTAAAATGGGTGCAGTACAGTGGTCACACTCACACTTATCTCCAGGTTTGTTTTTTTTCTTCACCTTGTAGTCACCTTGAGAAGAAACAAGTTAGTATTGTAATGCAGCGAGCGAAGTTTTACAATAAGAAAGTAGCTGATCATATTTAACCTCCAGCAGCTTTTTGTAGTGCTGGACATTTCAAGAGTGGAAGAGGAAAATGCTTCACTATAAACCACAAAATTTAGACTGAGTGTTACTCTACAGATATACAGGACGTCTGGAGGATCCCTCATTCAGAACTAAACTCAGCAGTGTGTTGTTGCTGTTATCACAATAGATTGTAATGACCTTGTAATGCATTTTATGATACACAGCTCTTAAATTAGCTACCAGATGAATTGCTGAATTTAGTCAGTCGTTGTATCTCTTCTCCTCCTCCTCCATCTTTTTATATCACCCACCCCATCTTATTCCGCTCCTTGCGTTTTCCTTTTTCTTCCCCCAGCTCCATCACCCGTTCTGTCCTGGAGGTAGCCCCGGGGCTGCCAGGTGTGTGCATGTGTGCTTGTATATGTGTGTGCGTGTTTCTGAGTGAGCAACGTGCTCACCTGCAATTTTTACAGCTAGTGCGCAGTGAATCCACATCTCACTTTAAAGTTCGCTGGGTCCGTTGTGTCCAAAATGTTTCCACATCGAAGTCGGATTGTTCTCTCTCTCTGTTTGTTTTTCATTAGACTGTTCCCTTCCCTTCCTCTCTCAAACTACAGCAGCTCCCCATCCTCGGTGTGTAGACCTCATATCAGGTCACTTCAAATGCTGACTGGATGACAGGAAATTTCATAATTACTGTAATTAGAAATAACTTTGTTTTTCAAATACTTGGAAATAAAAATATGTCATACTAAAAATTCCCATGACATGTTGACAACATTATGATTGCTGATATTTTACACTAATTGCTGAATTACAGGCCAGAAAAAAATGAAAAAGTGGCGCTCAACAGATCAAGAATAGAACTTGCACACACTACATACGGTTCATCTTTGAAATAACCATTCTGGTTCTTGCATATTTATTAGCGTACGAACGTGCTGGCACTCCAAAAGCTTTCAAATTATTAATCCTATAGTGGCCTTAATCCTTAAATTCGCCATCGATATCAATTCCTTAAAGCTGAAGTAGAGATTGGAGCAAATATGATTAAAGAAAAGTTATTTTTATAAAACGGTCGCTATATGGTGACAGTAGAACATGAAACAGGTAACCTGAAAAAAATCCTGTTCCTCTGTGTCCTCCGGTGCTCCTAACGGGCATCTGCAAGATTTCACAGACCGGAGGAAAACAAGCAGGAAGAGCTGATCTGAGGTCTGCTGTCCAGCTGCCGTCTATGAGAGCCAGCTGTCAGTCACTCTGAACTCCGACCAAACGGTCAAACTAGGCAGCGCTGATCAAATATGAATCAATATTCTGTTACGTTAATGTCTATTTCTCTCCTCAGATGTTCTCAGAATCATCTTGTAGCACGGTTTAGCTGTAAAATGAGAAAGTTTGTGAAATTTGGTTGAAGGAACGGCAAGTACCGGTCACATGACCGGAGCACAGCCAATAGGAACGCTCTCCCAATGAAATGACCTGTGATTGGTCAAAGTCTCCCGTCACAGGCTAGATTTTTTTAAAGCCTTTAAACAGAGCCATAAGGAGGAGCAGAAGTCTAGTTATCTCTCAGAACACTTGAATTACAATATGCTGAAAGGTTGGGATTTTTGCCCAATGATGCCAGAAACATATACTGCCTACTGCAGCTTTAATGAAGTCATTTGACCCAAACAGTTGACAAAACACCTTAAACATCCTCTGACAAAAAAAGTAATCCATAGCATTATTGCGTGTGGGGGAGGTGGTGGGAGGGGGGTGTCATTGTGAAATAATCCCCCCCGCATCTATATTCCCTATCTGACATACGGAGCAGCCGGCCACAGGGTCAGAGCCAGCGAAGGGAAAGGTGATGTGCTGTGTTTAAATGAATGAAATATTAATAGAGTCAGCCAATTAAAATAGGGGCAGTCGGAGTGTCCCAGGAATCCAGAGCAGACATTAGCACAGTGCTAATAAGATGATTTCCATCAGCCGTAGTCAGACAATGCAGGTAACGACAGCCTGGGCCACAGAGACCCGCGGTGGGAGGGTGGTAGGGTGGGTTGGTGGGCCGCCGGTTGGGGGCTCACCGTCTGGCTTGTGCCTCTCCTTGAGGGGTTGGTTGTGAGAAGGATGTCAGGACGGCATGAAAAGATGGACCTTAAGACTTCCTATGATGCCCACATCTGTAATACATTATAAACACACTTATGATGAGTTATAATCTGTTCATAGCGCTGTATAATTATAGTTATATGCACCCATAAATATTCATCATGATTTATAACAATAATCTTTACACATTATTAAGAATTGTATAATGACCTACAAGATCACATATAATATTCCATAACTGCTTGTCACTCCCTGAAATTTCTTTTTTCTACAAGGATCATAGTGTATTATAATTCCCATAGTTGTAATACATTATAATGCATTATCACACGGCTTTGTTGAATACTCGATTCTGATTGGTCAATCATGGCGTTCTACGGTCTGTTATTTCTTTATAGCAGACCGTTGCTATGTATAGCAGACTGTTGCTATGTATAGCAGACCGTTGCTATGTATAGCAGACTGTTGCTATGTATAACAGACCGTTGCTATGGGCGCAATTCTGATATCGGACTCTGGCGGACTGTTTTTGTGTCAAAATATTGATTTCTTAAGTAAGTAGCCGTGTAATAAGCAGGATAATGTACAGCGAGTTGTACAGCATTGTTTTGAAATAAACCCCTTCAGGGCGATGCAAGACCACCCGTTGCCCTGTCAACAATGACCTGCTCGCTGTACATTATCCCTTATTTATAATCACTGTTATAATGAATTATAATGTGATTATAAGTTCATCTAAAAGTGGTCATTGTTTGCTTAAAATAAAGTGAAAAAAACGTGATTAACGAGCCGGTCATTGTTGTGAAATACAAACTTAGAAGTATGTTTATAATGCATCATATAGAAAGTGTTACCAGATGGACAACAGCAGGATGAAGCGTGTGTTTCGTGGATTGTAGAGATGTATGTTTATATGTATGTAAGTGAGTGATAATAACAGATTGGGGAACTCTGCTTCTTTTCAGTTCCTAAAACAGTGTGTCCAGTTACTCTGCAGCTCCATTACAACCTAAAGAAACACTGATTACATTTCCTCTTTTTCTCTCTCTGGTTCTTTCCCTGCTTGTCTCAATGCAGTTCAATGTAATTCATCAGGGAAATGGGAATTCTGTAGGTTCGCTGGCCACATATACACACAAACACCGCAGCAGAGCACACACACACATACCGTACATATACAGCAAAGGGTCTCAAATTAACTTTCTTCACTTCCTGCCACTGTGGCAGACGAGTATTTGTTTCTGTCAACCACTCAGAAATTTTGTCTGCCACTTTTGAAATCTCTGCGCTAAATGAAGGAATAACATTTTAGATCTGATGTTATTCAATGTTCGATATATTTTACACATATAACATTATATACACGATAAATTACAGTGTTCGAATTACACCATAGCTTCTGGGCAGCCCTATTTTTGGAGGAAGGGAGGGTAGTTTACACTGTACTGTACTTTGTTATTGTCATCTATAGTGGTTGTTTGCATAAAAACACACAATTCAAATGATTCTGATTATTTAAATATTTGCTTTGTTTAAAAAACATCTTGGTAAGTTGTTATGAAGTGAAACAGGTCATAATTCCCTCTCTGTTATTTATTCTATATTGATGTGAAAACATCTCCTTCAAACAACTGGATTTATTCAAGCCAATAGTCCTTTTGCTGAGCCGACCGTGAACGCTTCATAATAATAACTGAATGGCACCTCCGTTAACGTTAGCAGCTCCATTATTTAGTCATGCAGGACTGTGCTGCCCACCGGCTGCTAACAGCTAATGTTACTAACTTTCCTCCGGCTGATTTCAGCACAGATTTGTTGTTCACAGTTTCGCATTATCAGGGAAAACTAGGGTGCGCCCCTCAGGTTTAGTAGCGCCACGCTGTTGAGCGTTTTTTTTTCACCCCCCAGTGGCTCCGGTCCCAAACGAATTGAAACACGATACAGCGTCAAGTTGTCATTGTGCAGCGTAACTGTGGGAAAGCATCAATAATAGGAGTCGATAGTCACAGTGGCATGAGATGCCATGCAAGCGGACAACTACGGTTCTCTATTCCCATCACTAGCATTTTCCCTGCCTGCCACGGGTGGGTGAAATCATCAGGACACCAACAATTTACCCGCATATGGCGGGTGGCGGGTGCTTATTTCAGACCCTGTATACAACATACAGTATACACTCACCTGTCCAGTCATATAAAGGCAGAATAATCACGGCTTTAGTGATTAGTAAACTGTTTTCCACAAATAAAATTACAAAATAATCTCATAATAAAATAAGATATTAATCAGCAAGAACAAAATAACATTAACTTTCAATTCAGTGCAATTGAAATGGGTGAATACCTTGTTTTGGATTGCTTTCCGTTTACCACGTGCGCCGCTGCAATTCGCTGACTCATCATTACTAAAGGACATCAAGTCTCGCTCCTCTTTCTTCCTGCAGCCTCCCTTTCCCTTTCTCTTTCTCTCCTCCTTCGTGGCTCGCTACAGTATTGCTATTCTTAGCAGGGGGGGATGCAAAGTTCTCCATTACAACCCAATGGATACTGATGTCTATACTCATGCTCTTTGTTGGCCCCAGCGTGTGTATGTGTGTGTGTGTGTGTGTGTGTGTGTGTGTGTTGTGTCTAGCACTAAGCTAGTTTAAGCCAGCTGCATCTCACATGCCTCGTGCATGGCTTAACTGAGCGAACGCCCCGTCTGTGTGGCTGTTTCTGTATGTTTGTAAGTTTATGCATTTGTGTTTATGTGTGTCCCCTCCATATAGTACCCACTTCTCTTTCTTTTTCTCTCACACACACACGCACACACAAAAACACACACTCTGACACAAACCGACAATGGATTTATCACCATATATATTAACCTTTAACATCCTCACTCTTTACGTAATTCAATATTATTTAATTCACCTCAGTAGTGCGGTGTCAGTAATCCTTTTTGGAGTGATTCACAGAGTAATATGCCAGTGACAGGCAGAACAAATACTTGGCTCGCACATTGTGAGTAGGCACACTTCCATATGTGTCCACACACACACACACACACACACAGTGGTATTCACAGAGTAATCAGCGCCGCAGCTATTATTAATGAGAGAGAACCAGGTCATTAATATTTAAGCAGTGTCACTGGGGCCATGAGAGAGTGTGTGTGTGTGTGTGTGTGGTCTGTGTGTGTGTGTGTGTCCACATATATAGAAGAGGGGCAGAGGGACTATAAGGCAATTTCCTCCGGCAAGCGTAGTGAGACCTACTCCATTACAATAGGATAGACAGAGATGGAGACATATTACTGTTTTAAACAGAGAGAGAGAGAGAGAGAGAGAGAGAGAGAGAGGAAGACCAAAACAGAAATATCTGATTTTTGCTCCTTGTCCTCTATAGTTCCTGTCCTCTCCTCCTTTTCTTCTCCGCCAGTTGGTTTTTGCTCCGTGGAGGATGAAGAGGCTCGAATGGGAAACAGCAGATATCTCATTACATCACACTGCATAGGATGGGCCTGGGAGCTTCCTGTGTGTGTGTGTGTGTGTGTGTCCGCACTGCCACAGCGTGAACCCTTCTAAATGAACACTGTTGGGGGATTGCGAGTCTTTGGTCTGTGTCTAGTCCTCCTCCACACTGGGCATGCTCTGGTGACAGCACACACATGATGGGGTCTAAAGGGTGAGAGGGTGTGAATGGTTGAAGAACGGACTAAAAACTGTAAATAATGACATTAGCTCTCTCTCTCTCTCTCGCTCTCTCTCTCTCTCTCTCTCTCTCTCGTCCTGCCTCTCGTCCCCACAGCCTCTCTCTGTGTCTAGGATTAGTGGGTATTACTTGCTCTGCAGAGCGAGGAGAATGAGACAGGACTTACTGCCAGTTCCTAGATTGGGAGAAAAATATTCCTTTATAATAACCTCTCTTTATTAAATGGAGCTGAAGGGACACACACACACACACACACACACACACACACACACACACACAGCAGCCTGTTGTTAGCCCCCCTGAGTCTGTATAGCTGCCCAACAGTTGTCCTCAAATAATGCCAGCTTCTTCCGATTGAGTCATTGTTGAACATCTTGATTGAAAGGTTATTAGTTAATGGTGAATCCTATAATATGGAGGGGATTACTGCCGCGAATGGGATTAGTTTAAATTTGAGTTTCATCCCGACATAAAGCAGATCAAACTATAAGAGAGAGAGAGAGTGTGTTGTTTTTCAAAAGCTATCCATTTTAAGAATCAACTTAAAGCTTTTGTCCCTGACAATCCTCCGTGGATCAGAGAAATAACTGTCCATCCATCACGCAGTTTTAACCCCCGACTGACTTTACTGTCTTTCAGAGGCTCTAGCAGGTTCATCGGATATCATCTGAAACTAGAAAACCTAAGGAATCCAGTGGTAGCAACCATGTCAAGCTAACATGTCGGGAAGGAAGCTAAATAACGCTCCAAAGTTGGGCTAAATTTTGGCGGGGGAAAACTGTCATGACCATTTTCAAAGGGGTCCCTTGACCTCTGACCTCTGACCTCTGATGTGAATGAAAATGGGTTCCATGGGTACCCACGAGTCTCCCCTTTACAGACATGCCCACACTAATCAATTGAGTCTCACTGTAAAGCTGAGGCTCTTGTGGATCCAATGAGTCCAACTGTATTCATGTGTGACGATGTTAGTCCCCATAGGAGACATTTCATTCACAGACCATTTTTTTTAAACTTCACCCCACTGTATAAAATGACCTGTGGTGACCTCTAGGATAATCACAGCAGAAATCTGCAAATGTCAAAAGTTTTTTTAACACAAAATCACAGCATGTCTTTTTCTATGGTGTTCCTAAAGGTCTTGGTGTCTTAATGTGGTATTTTGGAGGGATTATTGATCATCTTTATCAATTATTGAGTGGTAAAAAATGATTAAATTTAGCACCAAATCTGTGGAACAAATGGTATCAACCCAAAAATTGCTGCAACAATTTATGAGACGTAATAGAGCATGAAGATGACCATCATATACTTCTATCATAATGTTCTAACCCTTAATCTTCAGGTTTTACACCACTTCTATGTGACGTCTTCTGCTGACCTGCTATCTCCCCCTAAAGACCCTCTGCACCCCCCTAAAAAAAGACATAAACATGTCTATTGTGGGCCTCAGGGGGTTAATACAACTTTGAGGAATAACGTAGGTCACTGCTCCGTTCCAGATGTTGTGGTTATCCTGAAGGGAGTGGTTAAGTGTTTGTGTAATAGACTGTATTATCATCGACACTGCCTATAAGACGTCCACATAACATTCATCTTATTGCTCCGTGATGGCATTCTGCCATGTTACATTGTGTTTATTGAGTAGCGAAGTGGACGGAGCCACAGGTTCCTTATAAAAAGAAATTTCCCCACAGCAGTACGGAAATCTCCCTGACAATTTAACAATGCTACGGGTTATGTTAACCCTCTGAGACCCACAACAGACCTGTTTATGTCTTCTTTTTAGGAGGGTACAGGGTTTCTTTAGGGGGAGATAGCAGGTCAACAGTAGATGTCACATAGAAGTAATATAAACATTTGCCATCTTGAGATTTCTGCAAGAATTGCATTTTCTCGGCGAGCAGAGATCAGCTGCTCCAGATGTTATCATGTGGCCATGCAGTAATGATTCTCAGCCGTTACTGCGTCAAACTCCATCAGTGATTTAGTACTGTGAAAAGGACACGTTGAGTATGTTTAAGTCATGTAGCCACATGTTGAAATCAGGTTTTGGTTCTGCTAAATACATGCAGAGAGAAGGGAAACGACTCTGATGGTAAGTTTAAAAACTTTGTTGTGATCCCATCAAAGAGCCCCGGTGGTTGTTCCCTTATTGGCCATCTGCCTGTGTGTGCAGTGATTTGATTACCTGGGAGCTTCATTAGGATGGAGAGACGGGGAGGCCGCGCTGGTAGCTCCCCTATCCTCCCTGCTCGAGTGTAGAGTTACCTCTGCACGGAAGAGGCTGCATTGATTAGCCATATGCCTCGTAGCCTCACCCTGTGCCATCACAGTCGCCTCTGGAGGACTGAGAGCTGGGGAAGTTAGATGTGCAGAGATATATAGTGTATGGGATGCTTTCCCCCCAGTGCATCTTTGCATTATCTCTCTTGGTTACCAACAAAGCGCTGATAATGTAGACATTAATATGGGAAGCCTTTGCCAGGGTGTTCCGGGAAAGATGTGATGCAGGAAACTGGATGTCGATCAACAGAGTGCACCGGCCCCATTCTCATTCCCACGCCGTCAAATACCGATGCTCTGTCACTGACCGTAGCTTTGGTTTCCAGGGCCGGAGTCTCTGTTGTACTCTGCTCCTCTGCTCCTCTGCCTGCTTGCATGCCGCTCACTCCACACTGCAGAAGAGTTAGTTTAGCTCTGAGAATATCTAGTGAATGTTCAGTGGACGTTTGTGCAGAAATAACTGCTGCAGCTCCTCCAGACCAACAGAGGTTTCCCGTGTCTTGTGAAGCGACGGGGCTCCGGAGCGAGAAACGTTATCGTCTCTGACCAAAACTCCGGTGTCTCCCCTGTTCCCTCCGGCCGCGGTCGGGAGGCTGAGGCAGGAAAAGCCAACACTAGGATCAGCATTGATTCATGGAGAGACCTTGGTCTGGTCAGCTAACATTACTGCCAAGCAGCTGAAATATAGAGTGATATTGTGCTTTTAGCTGACGTGTGTCGCCTCACTGTTTTGATTTCGATGCTCCTTCATGTCTATGTAGAGCGAGCACAAGCGCCAGCAACAGGACGCTGACTTTCGTTGACTTAACGGCCACAGGTGTCGCTGTTAACAAGACATTTCTGATTCTTACAAACAGTCCCTTTAACAGTTTTTCACCAAAATCTTTGTGAAAAGAAATAAAAAATCCTAACGGTAAATTAACGTTAGTCCTCATAGATCATAAACGTTTGAATACAAATACGTTTCACAAAAATCGGTTGATAAATGTCGACGTTCTGGTGTTTTTTATCCAGGAAAACGAAAGCTTGCCCGGTCCAATATGGCGCCCATGTTGACATACGAACCAGGAGTTAAAGCGGCATCTGTGTATATATGTCTACGGTACTAACGATTGCCAACGGCCCAAGGATGGACTTTCTTTAGCATGTTTTGAAGAATCTTCCCAGCTTGACTTTAAACCTGTTTTTCTTCCCTGTAGTCACTTTTTTTCTGCACAGATTCCCTTCATGTGTTTGTTTGACAGACACGCAGTGTTCCTGTCCAAAAGGAGCTACATGGAGGTGCACCTTTAACAGACAGCAAACACACCTCAGCTCTGTCAACATTAGCCTCCGTTAAAGAGCGCTACAGCAGCTGATTACGGTTTTGATTACACTTGATCAGCTTCTCTTGTCAGCGCTGCTCCCTGCACGGAGCCGCCTTTGTAAGAATGATGAATGGCTCTTTTAATTGTTTCTAATTGATAACTGCTCCGAAAGACTTTGTTATGAAACACCGCCAATTTAGTAACACCGATACACTGTAGTGCCTTATTAATTCTCTCCCGTCTGGCTCGAGCGCTGTGCGATTGAAAAGAACTCCGTCTGTGCGTTTGTGGGCCGACTACGAGGCAGTAATAATAAGTCTCCGTGTAAGAGCATGCCAGTTTTTAAACGCTGAAACAGTTTTTATTCGCCTCCCTGTGTGTCCAAGTATTCAAGTACTCCACGCCTTAATTGTTTAAAATATTACAGTGATATCTCCGCTGATTTACTACCCTGCTTATGTAGCTGGGTTAGAGATGGTCTATAACTACGTTACAGCCCGGCTTACATGTTTATCATTATCATTTATGATGAGGTGATATTGGATGATAAATCCTCATCCTGCCGCCCTTTGGCAGGCCCGCTCGGGCTCGGCTCTGCTGGTGAGCTGCTCGGCGAGAACATTTGCATACATATTGTCTCACACCTTTAGATAGACTTTTCTCTTTCTCTCACCCACTCTTCCTCCATATCTACCCTTTGAAAAGGTACATTTAATGAATAAAAGAGGAAATGAAAGGAAGCAGGGAAGGAGAGGAATGTAACGAGAGAGAGAGAGAACTGGTAGGTGGTCGTTGGTCAGCGGGCTTATATGGACTGACACACCTGTTTCCTGTTTGGACAATTAGTATTTATGTCGGCCATTCACACAGGTGAGCTGTTGTTTATTTGGCTGTTTCCACCTGATTCACCTGCAGGGCAAGTATTTACTGGTCCACCTTGTCAAATCACCCAGGTGTTAACATGACACTGTGGCCTGTCTCCTCAGGAAATGTGAATAATGAGTGACCAAAGCGAGGAAGAAGCATTAGACACGACTGTTAACTGTTGTTTGAGACCTCTGTTACGCTGCAGGTTGGCAGTTTTAAGCATTAACACCCAGGGTCTGAAATTAACTTTCTTCACTTCCTGCCACTGTGGCAGACGAGGATTTTTTTTTTGTCTGCCACTCAGAAATTTTATCTGCCACTTTTGAAATCTCTGCGCTGCATGAAGGAATAACATTTTAGATCTGATGTCATCCAATGTTCGATATATTTAACACAAAAAACATTATATACATGGTAAATTACAGTGTTTGAATTACACCGTAGCTTCTGAGGGAGCCCTATTTTTGGGGGGGAGGAAGGGTAGTGTACACAGTACTGTACTGTACTTTGCTATTGTTATCTATAGTGGTTATTTGCATAAAAACACACAATTGAAATGATTAAGAATATTTAAATATTTGCTTTGACTAAAAAGAAATCTAGGTAAGTTGTTAGGAAGTTAAACAGGTCATAATTCTCTCTCTAATATCTATTTTATATTGCTGTGAAAACATCTCCTTCAAACAACTGGATTTATTCAAGTTTCTCGCCAAAAACCTTATTTTACGAGATTACATTTGAACACATCATGATAACGTTGTAATATACCTTCACCCAGTAGTAATTTTTCCTGAGCAGACTTTGAACGCCTCATAGTAATAACTCAATGGCACCTCCGTTAACGTTAGTAGCTCCGTTATTCATCCAGTCAGGGCTGTGCTGCCCACCGGCTGCTAACAGCTAACGTTTCCAACACTCATCCTGCTGATTTCAGCACAGATTTGTTGTTCACAGTGTTGCTTTATCAGGGAAAACTAGGGTTCGTCCCCTCAGGTTTAGTAGCGCCATGCTGTTGAGCGCTTTTTTCTCTCTCCGGTCCCAAACAAACTGAAACATGATGCAGCGTGCGTATGCGTCATTGTGCATGTGTAACTGTTGGAAAGCATCAATAAGAGGAATCGATAGTCATGAAGGCATGAGATGCCATGAAAGCGGACAACTACGGTTCTCTATTCCCGTCATTAGCATTTTCCCTGCGTGCCAAAGTGGCGGATGTCTTGATGATTTCACCCACCACTGCCAACAATTTACCCGCATTTGCTAATGCTAATTTCAGACCCTGATTAACACAAAGACGCTGCCATTTGCACTTTTCCCAGGTTTATTTTATCACAACAAGAGTCCTGTTCTTAGTGTGTTTCTAGTGTGTTTGATTGTCAGTTGGCTGTTAATGTTGATAGAAAGTAGAAAATGCCTCAACGGTTTCACCTTCATAGGTTCCAGGCTTTAGAAACTGTTATTATAACCCACGCTTTTGTATTTGGCTTGCTATCTTTAGGACTTAGTTTATAATACTGGCTAATAATGTATATACATCTCTCTCCTTTTCTCACCTCATGGCTTTTTTTTATCTTGTCTCTGCCATGTTTCTCCTCCTCCACTTTTATTTTTCTGCTCCCTCTCCTCCTACATCTCCACTCCCTTCATCCCTGCAGTGCTCAGGTTGACAGATGTTTGGCTGGCTGGCCTGTCATAATAACTGTGGTCCTGGGTGTCTCAGGTGGCTGGCGTTGGCTGTTCTTTGAGTACTTCACAGCCAGCACAGGACATTTCCTGGGGCTACGGGTGACGGGAGGAGAAATGAGGATACGAGCACTGAGAACCGGAGAAACGAGAGAGCGGGAAACAAGAGTTTTAATATTTTGTTGATTTTTGTAATGCTTTTTAACGTAAGATCTCCACACATATAGTTGTTTCATCTCGGTAAAAGAAGAGTAAGAGTGAAGATCAAGTTAGCGACTAGCTGGTGAACGTAGTGGAGCGAGAGGAGAGTTGCTCTCTGTCTGCTGGATCGATAAATAATCCGCTGTTTGCTGACAAATTTGCCATATTTCTTCTTTCTTTCTTGAGTTTCTAATATGTCAGTGTTGTGTTTACAGCTTGTTGTGCTGCCCCCAAGTGGCCAAAAAAATATATTATTGGTTAAATATTTTTCTTTAAAAAAGTCAACGCGTCCCTTAACTCAAACTTCAATTGCATAATTTAAAAAAAATAAAATAGAGCTGCAATGACTAATCGATTAGTTTAGTATTTAGTTTAGTTTAGTATTTTTTAAGAAAAAAAGCTAAATGTTCTCTGATTCCAGCTTCTTAAATGTGAATATTTTCTGGTTCCTTTACTCCTCTGTGACAGTAAACTGAATATCTTTGAGTTGTGGACAAAACAAGACATTTGAGGACGTCATCTTGGTTCTTTGGGAAACACTGATCGACATTTTATAGACCAAACAACTATTCAATTAATCAACAGATTAATCAACAATGAAAAATAATAGTTAGTTGCAGCCCTAAAGTAAAAGCTGTCCTAGAATAGTATCACATACTAATTGATCTGCCAAAAGCCTGTAAATAAAGATGCTTTTGAGTGTCCCTAATATAACCATAAACACGTCCATCATGTTTTAGTTGCAACTATTGTAGAGGAATAAAAGAGATATGCTGACAGAGAACGTTTTGCACGTACGGTCAAGATAAACATTTCCTCTTTATGTTGATTAAAACATCATCCAGCAGCATCACGTTTCCTGCAAGCATATGAGTTGTATATCATGTTTTTTAGGAGACAGGGTTGATATATATAAGATTAGGGGATGAGGTGACAGAAGGAGAGGGGGGTTGCAGGGTTGGTAGAGAGAGGTGGCAAGGGGGCCACAAACCCTTCAAGCCAGCGGGAAGCTGTCTCTGCAGAGATTTATCGGTTCTCTGGGAGCTGGACGTTGCACCTCGCTGTCAGCCTCTCTCTCTTTTTATCTCCCCGTTGATGCACACACCGTAGCCCGGTAAGATTGATCCATAGTTTCCTCAAAGCAGACAGGCGGTGGGGCTTGATATGACAGTAAGAGATGTTGAAGAAGAATGTCCCTTGTCTGCATACACTGTAGTCTGCATACTGGTGCTGTTATGTGTTTATCTTCCGCTGCCCTGTCATGGCTGGGGGTGTTTTTTCATACTTTTTGATTTCATAAGAGACCTTTATAAATGTCTGGTTCTCTGAGGCAGCTGTAGACAGACAGAGGAAAGGACAGGCAGACAGGTCAGTTTCAGAACTGGATGAGACCTGCAGTATAAGCCCTATATATCAGCCTGGCTTTGCTGTCTTATTGGACACTAAGGCTCTCCAGTTTACATCGAGCACCGTAGATCCAACCACAGAAAGAAAAAGAGAGAGAGAGAGAGTTTGGGGACATGATTGATCCTCGCCCAGCAATATTGCCTCTGTGGATGGCGGTGATTGGATTACTGTGTTTTGAGATGCGTTTGCGATGTTTACATGGTGCTGGTCTTCTTTGCTGTAATTATTGATGTGACAAGAGGCGCTCGCAGAGGCTCCTTGCGGCTTGTGAGAAATATCGCTTCTCAATTTAGGCTCATTTGTGACAACACGAGCGTGAATTCGGTCAGTTTCGAACCACAGGTTATTTAATTTGGCCCGCTTTGCATTATGAATATGCAGGTAACTCTGCATGTAGACTTTCTGAAGAAATGGCTAATGAAACGGCGGTACAGCGGGACACGGGGGGGAATCGGTGTGTACCGCAGCACCTCCCCAGCAGCCCTCGGTGTGTTTCTGACAGACAGACAGTTATGTAAGAGGGGGAGAGCTAAAGGTTGCCTTGTCTCCTGAACCACCAGAAATCCACACAGACACACCGAGCAGCGGCGAGGATAGGTGGCCCTCTCGCCTGCTGATTATAAAGGCTGCTTCATGCAATATTAAAAACGGTCCTCTGCTCCACTTCGGGGAGCACAGATAGATAGAACGCATCAGCCTAAATATTACCAATCTTTGGACGTTAAACTCGACCACTTAAAAACGTCTCATCAGCATTATAGAATAAAAAATAAACAGCCCTAACCTAAAGCAGTTATTAATAAATGGGCAAAGTTCAGTGCTTGATGTATGAATAATTATTATGGTCTTTAGGGAGCTGTCCATGTAAAATTAGATTGCTGATTGCCAATCTAAATAATTAACGGCAGTATGATTATGGGAAGCGTAGTTCACTATGTGCTCCAGCACTCTGCAGCCTTTTACAGCTGTCATATGGCAGCTTAGAAAATAATGAGCGTTCAGTATGGGAACATTGTGTGGGACAGCATGGCATGTTGCTACCTGCCCAGATGCTACAGGAGCCGCGTCGACGGCCTGCTGTCCGAGCCACTCATCACCGTGACAACCCATAAAACTGTCACCGGGGAGACAAAATGTCCATGCCCTGAGCTATGTGAGCGAGACGTGCCTGTAAGTAAATTAGTTCACGTGTGTGGATAAGTGTGCCTCAGGTGGACGGACGGCCTTGAACTCAGGTAAGCACTAATGAGTTCGCCGTCTTCCCCTCAGGCCTGCTGCCACTCAGACCTGCTAGAAAATAACCAAAATACACAGAAACACTAAAGATTTTAATCATCACTTAAATATATATATTTAACAATATATATATTTTTCATAATAGGCAACTTTGTCACTGTAACTGAAACAAACCAGCATATTTCTCAGATAACTTTATCTCTGCAACCAATAAAGCAAATTATCTGTCATTATTTTTAAAGCCAGGACTTTTTCCTCCAAGACTCCCCATACCAGATCAATACATAGTAATGCATTTACTGTAAAGCCCTATTCACACAGGACTAGTATTACCGGGTGACCTCGAGTAATTTCTAGAGGTCGTCTGTGATCTTAATCCCGTGCGAATTTTCCCTGTCTGTAATTTGTCAAGTAAAAAATTCCACCGCAAATAACCATATTTGACAATTTCACCATATGACAATTTCTCGTTACAATGTTCTCAGATAGTGCTGATGTTGCTGTTTTTGAAGTGGTAAAGAACATACATTTTGTTTTGTCTGCATTAAGAACAAGTTGCAGATGACAAAGCTGTTCTTGTATTAAAAGCATGTTGTAGATATTCAAAGGCCTTAGCAGGAGTGGGTGCAGAAGAGTAGATGATGGTGTCATCAGCGTAGAAATGATTGCAATCTATCAGACCCTTTAGTACAAAAGTCTTTTCTGTGTGTGTGTTTTTACAATATGTATAATTCACTATATTATTGTAATTCTTCTATGTAAATACTGTATTTACTGAGACTACTTTGGTACATAAATTACCATTCATGAGGCTCTGTGTTATGAATACGTGGCAGTTATTTAGTTGTGTTTGTGGACCAAACGTACATACTGTAAACTCATCCAGATGTTTGCACACACACGAACACAAACACACTCTGGTGCACACCTGCGTTGAGGCTGGTCCGAGTGCCCGTCGTAAGGTCAGAGCCCGTCATTATACAGTAGAGCTCCTGAATGCGGAGCAGAGCGATGGGCCACACCTGACTGCCAAGCAGCCACCTTAAACCAAAGACCGCTGCTCAATAGTAAGATGTGGCTTGACCTGAATTATCATCACCGTTCTCTCTCTCTCTCCTGTTGTGGCTTAAAGTCTCTCCTTACTCTCTCGACCCCCCTCCCCCTCCCCCTCTCTCCCCCACCTGGTATTCAGCGGGCAACCAGACATTCTTGACATTTTGCAAAGGTTGAAAGACAAAGAACCTTTGTCTCCTAATAAGGCCGCGCTCTACACCCCACCTGAATGAGAATACTTGGAGAGAGAGGGCGGTGTGTGTGTGTGAGGAGGTGTGCATATACAGGGTGTTTGTGTGTGATGATGGAGGTGGAGGTGGAGGGGGGACGGGGTACATACAGTACAGTAGGGATACAGACGGGAGTGTGAAAATGCAAATTGAGAACGGGTGGGTAGGACAGGAAAAGGAAAGTTTCAGGTAGGAAGAGACATGAAGGGTTTTGTGTGTGTGCAGGTAAGAGGCGTGGGAGGAGGAGGTTTGGGACTGAGAGAGAGAAAAGGAAAAATGAACATTGTTATGATCAATCCCCTGTCTGTAGGTTGAGAGTGATAACGGTTAGATTTCAGAGGCTAATGTAAGCTATTGCTGTGCGAAAAACACGGCGGCGCACCCTGATGCTTCGCCCCGCAGTCACACAGACAGACTCGGATGTTCTACAAGAAAAGAGAGCGATATTCTCCGTCACCGCAGGAGCTCGAAGCGGAACTCGAAACACCCAAGGTCCTTCTGGTCTCCTCTCATCTCTCTCTCTCTCTCTCTCTCTCTCTCTCTCTCATCCATCACACCCCTCAGCTCTACCTCTCACCTCCCTCACCGCCTCCCTCAATCTCTCTTGCACCTTATTCCTCCGCAGTTCTCTCTAAAAGAAAAAAAAAAAAACTTGCTCCAAAACAGCTGAAGCGAGAGGAAAAATAGTGTTCGAGCGCACAGTGCAAGCGAGGACAGAGGTGCGATGAATCAGAGAGGTTTAAATAGTTAGAGCTCGCCACCTGGTCAAGCACCTTTTCCAACCTTTTGGTTCAGTCTTGTTTTCCCACTCTGCCGGTGTCACTTTGAGTTATCTCTCTACCGTACTCCTTCCACTTACCATACAGCTGTGGCCCCGTATTACGCAATGTCCCCGCATTCGCAGTTTCTCAAGGCGCTGCGATTTGAGTTAAAAGTGAGAACACAATAGTCTTTTTTTTTTTTCTCTGTGTTTTGTCTTAACATTACATAAGCGAAAGGTAAAAATATCTGGACCTGTCTTTAAAAGCAGATGGTGTGGTTATGACATCAGGCTCGTTAAAGGCAGCTATAACTAGGAAGAGCCAGGGGTGGTTGTGAAGTACACTGCCTTAAATCCAGCTTCCTCTAACAAGGAGAAGAAATGTTCACTGTCTGTGTGTGTGTGTGTGAGATGAGCTATGAAACAGAACAAAAGTATGCTTTAAATTCTCCTCTCATAGTCTTACTCTCCATCAGTCTCCATCTTTGCCCCGTCGTCTCTCTCTCCCTCTCTCTCTCTCTCTCTCTGTGTGGGTATTCTGTCACTCACTGGAATGTGGGCAGATATGGGATCATATTCAGACTTCCAGATTCATTCTGCTATAGCGACTCAGGAGCCAATATTAGCCACGCGGTCGTTGTTTTACCCATGAGCCCGTTGCCTTGGAAACGTTGCATAAGAGGGAGTGGGAAAGCGGGATGCCCCTCGCTGATTGGGAGACAAGGTGGCAGATCTCTCTTCCTCTCCCCCCGTCTTCCTTTGTATATATATTCCTCCTGCATCTTGTTTCTTTTCCCTCCGCTCAACACTTGTTCTAACTGTGTGTGTCAAAACACTGGAGCTCCAACTGTCCCCCATCATGCCACGTGTTGAATCAACTCGCACCTCCAAATAAAGCTCCACAGTCAAAGACAGCACATCTATTCAGGCTGTTCTCATACAGCGTTCATAGCTGTGCCTATGAGAAGTGATGCACTGTAATTCAAATATGTCCCACAAAATAGATTTGTATGTAATCCACGTAATTGTGAACCAGGAAGTATAAAGAGCACATAGCGAGGAGGGAAGGGTGGACGGCTGTCCGTACCCCCCGTGAAACCAGAAACCAAGGTTGAGTTATTTGTCACGTAACTTCCAAACTTGAGTTACGCCACTTCCGGTGTTATTGTAACTAAAACGTAGATCTATTCCAAAACCTACTAATTAAGTAGTTTTTGTCGCGCAACTTCCAAAATTAAGTTACACGACTTCTGGTGTTTTTGTCACCAAAATACGAACTTTTCCAAAATCTACTAACTAAGTAGTTTTTGTCATGTAACTTCGGGACTTGAGTTACGCCACTTCTGGTGTTACTTTAACCCAAACCATGATCTTTTTATAAAGCTAACTGCGTAGTTTTGTTGCCTAAGCCTAACTAAGTTGTTTCATGTGAAGACAGAAGTTTAAATTGAAAAGACCTACTAACTAAACAGTTTTTGTCACGTAAAATCCGTTCTTGAGTTACGCCACTTCCGGTGTTATTTTAACTACGATATTTTCCTAAACCTACTAAGTAGTTTTTGTTACCTAACTTCTGTCCTTGAGTTACGCCACTTCCAGTGTTCTTGTAACCAAAAATTACAATCTTGTCCTGAACCTACTAAGTAGTTTTTGTCGCGTAACTTCCAAAATTAAGTTACACCACTTCCGGTGTTATTGTGACCAAAATACGATTTCTTTCCTAAACTTAACTAAGTGTTTTTCTTCTCGTAACTTCCGTACTTGAGTTACGCCACTTCCGGTGTTATTTTAACCAAAACTACGATTTTTTCCTAAACCTACCTACCAACTAAGAAGTTTTTGTAAATTTTTTTGTCAGAAATGTACACGTGCATCACGTGTTGAAAATGCACGGAAAATGAGGAATAACTTTTGGACAGATATCCTCCGAGCCGCAGTATGAGGATACATTCAACTATTCCAGCTGGTCTGTAACTTAGTTAAAGCTCCCGTTGGAACGGTGATTTATGGCCCAGCTAGACATGTTTGTCCACACAGGGCTCACACACCTGCATACACACTTGGACACACAAACCGCTCCGTGAGCTGTGACTGTATGTCATCCTTGGCTATGGGAGGCCTTGGCTGGAGTCGGGGAGGATAGCGCTTTGTTGAATCCACTGAGACCACATGTTCAAGACTGCATGACTCGGTCCTTCCGTGGCTTCCACGCAAGCAAGGCCATGCTGTGTCTACATACCAGGAGGATGAGAGAGACGGAGGAATGGTGAGGGAGGAAAGGATGGCCTTGGCTCCGGAGACGGGACGATTTATCTTCAGTATCTTCACTGACTGCATCGACTTTTAAAAGAAAGACAAGAAGCAGGATCAGACTTGACACCTAAAACTTAATCCAGTCATTTAGGAGTCAGGACTGCAGTTTATCCTCAAAATACCCAACAACACACTTTCTGCCATTCCTGTGGAGGCAAAAACAGAACAAATCAGGGCTCCTGTAGGTCGCACACTTTCCAATGGAATAACCTCAAATTAAGTGTCTTGTGTAATTTGCATTTATTTTTTATTTCCAGCATGTAGCAAGCCAAGAAAAGAGCAGGGTGGGCAAACCCTGTGTGAGGGAGCTGTCTTAATCCATGTGTTTAGCAAGCACCATCTGCTGCTTTTATTCAGATGGGAGTAGAAATATTTGGTTGATTAGGAGAGGATCTGTGTAGGATAGCCGCACCGTTACCACCGCTTACGAGGAGAGACACACATGCTCGATTCTATGAACCGGTGTCTTGGAAGGCAAACCAGAAGACAAGACACACGCGTCGACATGCAATAGCTCAAATAGATACACATGTGCATATGGATGTCAATGTGTAGCATGCACACATGCTAAACACACGACGAAGAGTGTTGAAAATGTAACGGCTGTAATGAGAAGCAGACGTGTGGAGACACACGCCAGCTGAATGCAGACAGACGAGACATTTCTACTTAGTGAGGAAACGGTAAAATACAAGACGATATCACCGACGTTTGGTAAATGTTGAACTTTATCTGTCAGTTGTGTCTTTCTAATAATAAAGGTTACAGCACGTTAAGGCTGCGTTCACACTGCGAGCCTTAGTGCTCAATTCAGATTTATTGCTTAGATCCTGTTTTTTGTGATTTCAGTGTGAACTGGTCCTGAATTGACCCGCATGCAACAAAAAAACAATAACAAAGACGTCAACGTCATCGCAGCACGCTGTCGTACGGAAGTAAACATGGAGGCCACTGAAGTCAGCGTTTACAGTTTCATTTATAAGTTGATGTGCAGCGAATTAGTGATCAGATGATAACGATCGCTGTCCCTCCACGTAGCGTTCCGGTTCGGTGTGCGAGCGTCTACCGGTTTAATTTCATGCAAACCGGCTAAAGCTGCATTTGTCATTATGACACGTTCTGGCAAATTAAGAAGTAGCTGACATCAGCAACCTGTGCCGACGGCATTACAGTGTGAACTCCAGCTTCTATCGCATTAGTGATAAGCAACGTGGTTAACATGATATTATGTTGGTTTGTAAATTTACGGCAATTTACTGCCGAGCTGAGGTATGTTATGAAAAAAACAGATCTAAATCAGATTTGGGCCACCGCTGCATGCAGCGTAAACGCAGCCTAGGATTTAGCCTCGTTTAGTTTGAGTTTAGCTCAGCTGGTTGGTTTGTGATAACAGATAATTCAGGTTTAATCCACTAAATAATGCTGACTGATCTAGAAGTTTCTGGCTGGTTGCAGTTGATCCCACATTACATGTTGATGCTGTTTAATGTGATTCGTACACCAACACAAACACGACAATCTCCTATAACTTTTAAATAACCCTGTCATTGTTTCTATGTCCAGGTGCTGATCTGGGCGGTCTGATGGACCTGGACTCTCTGTACCGCGGCGTGGAGCAGAGTATCAACCACACGCGAGCGGGGCGAATGCGCCGACAGAGCCTGGACAGGGCCTACAACATCGAGGTGCTGCTGGGCGTCGACGACTCAGTGGTCCAGTTTCACGGGAAGGAGCACGTCCAAAAGTACCTGCTCACACTCATGAACATCGTAAGTAGATAAACACACTGACACACACAGAAGTAGATGAATGTATGTCAACCAAAAGACTGTATCAGTGAACGAATCAGGCTCCTGTTGTGTAAATTGCTGACATTAAAGGTAGAGATGCAAATTTAGAATTTTCTTTTTTTTTTAACCGATAACCGACCGGAATGTGACCGGAACTTGACGTTCCTTCACCAGATTTCACAATGGCGGTGGCGGCTCAAACTTTCTCATTTTCCAGCTAAACCGTGCTACAAGATGATCCTGAGAACATCTGAGGAGAGAAATAGACATTAACGTAACAGAATATTGATTCATATTTGATCAGCGCTGCCTAGTTTGACCGTTTGGACGGAGTTCAGAGTGATTGACAGCCGGCTCTCACAGACGGCAGCTGGACAGCAGACCTCAGATCAGCTCTTACTGCTTGTTTTCCTCTGGTCTGTGAAATCTTGCAGATGCCGTTAGGAGCACCGGAGGACACAGAGGGACATGATTTTTATCAGGTTACCTGTCTCATGTTCTACTGTCACCATATAGCGACCGTTTTATTCAAATAAAATGTTGTAATCATATTTGCTCCAATCTTGCCTACTTCAGCTTTAAACGGTTAATTATTAACATCCCTAATTAAAGGTTATTGTAGAGATCTCAGGACATCACACACACACACACACACACACACACACACACACACACACTGTTCAGCATGCTGTCACACAAACATATCGATGCATCTTCATGTACACCCATCACCCCAAATGACCAAGAATAAATACAAGCATTAAAAAGGGAAAACTGTTCCATTTGAGTTGAATGGGAAGTAAGTCACAGAGAGGTCAAAGAGAGAGGGTAGCACACACACACACACACACACACACACACACACACGCTGAATGAGGATTCAATTCCCTTCCTACATGTTCTCATCCAGCAATCAGCCGCGGGTAATCCTTTCTTCTCTATCTGAATATGATGAGATTTCATTTGTTTGAGTGAGTGTGTGTGTGTGTGTGTGTGTGTGTGTGCGTGCGTGCGTGCGTGTGTGTGTGCTAGGTGAGCCCTGTGCTCTGAAGGGGCTCCTACATATCATTTCATCAGGCTTTGTGTCATGTCATCATTCATCGTGAGTGTGTTTGTGTGTGTTTGTGTGTGTGTGTGTGTGTGTGTGTGTGTAGGAAAGAGAGAAAAAGAGTGCGAGAGCTGCAGAAACAGCAGGCAGTATGCTCCAGGCCACAACAACACTTAGCCAAGCACTCAAACTCCCAGGTGTGTGTGTGTGTGTGTGTGTGTGTGTGTGTGTTGGTGTGACACTGAACACACTGCAGACTTTAATCTTTGCAAATTAAACCTGTGGCGAGAGTGCTGTTTGCACGCATTCGTACGCGTGTATGGCGTGCACGAGGTTTAGTGTGTGTGTGTGTGTGTGCGTGCTCCTGTTTGCTTTCGCCGGCGTTGCGACCCACTGCGCAAGGAACCAATCTCCGACTGTTAAGCAGGTGCGAGCGTACAGCAACAAATCCTACCACACCTCTTTGTCTCAGCTCAGCGCTCGAGAAAGAACAAGAGCCGCCGTGCTCTCTTGCCTCCCCTTTTAGATATTTGTTAGACAATATAGGAGAAGGGAATACACAGCCACCCCCCCACACCCCTCCTCTAATCTGTGGGGAAGAGATGGTGAGACGGAGGGAGAAGGAGTATTTTAAACAGCGCATTCGGAATAAATTACTGACAGCCAGATAAACAGAAATAAATAAATAAGGGCTGCCTCCCACGCGTGGCATCTGGGCGACTTTCTTCTTGAAAGTTTGCTTTGCTCACTTCAGGATGGGTGTGCTCTCTCTCTCTCTCTCTCTCTCTCTCTCTCCCTCTCTCTGTTTTATTTCTTTCCCTCTCTGTCTTTCTCTCACTCTCGGAGTCGCTCCACGCTGAGCTCTTTTGCATTGTTACTCCTCCCTGACTTGGGTAGTTTATGGCAACAAATCCTCAACGATGTTAAAAAACTTTCCAAGTATAATGAAAGAATGAGGAGAGAGAGAGACTTGAGGATGTGTACCGTGTGTTTGCTACAGGTGCCCTCTAAAGGTATTCAGGTGTGTTATTGTGATAGTGTGGCTGCTTAACCGCACAAAAGAGACATTGTAAAACCATCACATTCACAGAGCTGCAATGATTAATCCATTAGTTGTCAATTATTACATTTGGTATAAAGGTGTAGAGCTGCAAGCACAAATATTTTCATTGCCAATTAATCTGTTGATTATTTTCTTGATTAATTATTTAGTTGTAGTTGTAGTTTAACAGTAGTTTGGTCTATAAAATGTCAAAAAATGTCAATCAGTATTTCCTAAAGTCCAAGATGACGTCCTCAAATGTCTTGTTTTGTCCACAAATCAAAGATATTCAGTTTACCGTCACAGAGGAGGAAAGAAACCAGAAAATATTCACATTTAAGAAGCTGGAATCAGAAAAAATACTCAAACTGATTAATCAATTATCAAAATAGTTGGCGATTAATTTAAGATAACACTTAATTTTACATGTCCGCAAATTTCTTGGTAATTAGATGATAACTGGCAAGTAACCTTTTTTTTTTTTCTTTGGAATTACTGCCAAATTACCCCAATATTTACCTCAAAATGTATAAAAAATTACTTTATTATAAACATTATTTAATTCCCAATAGCTGGTAATTTATTTAATACATTTCCAGGTAAATAATATAAAGTTAATTGATGTGCTTTATTTCCATGTCTGCTGATAAATAGATAATAATTAGCAAATAACTTAACTGAAATTTCCTTAAAAACCTCCCTGAATCATGACGTCAGCTACCAGGTTACATTTGTGTCGACAATAAGTCACCCAATGGTGAGGTTTGTGTCTGATCAGAAGTGTCTTCTCAGTCGCTTCTCAAGCCTAAAGGGCCCAACTTTAACCATTAGATGCTATTTCAGCATTTAATTATTAAATAATGTTTATAATAAAGTCATTTTAGATACCTTTAAGTTAAATATTAGGGTAATTTGTTAATTTATTCAAAAGAAATTGATAATTATCACCTAATTACCAGCTCCAGCTTCTTAAATGTGAATATTTTCTGGTTTCTTTCCTCCTCTGTGACGGTAAACTGAATATCTTTGATTTGTGGACAAAACAAGACATTTGAGGACGTCATCCTGGACTTCAGGAAACACTGATCAACATTTTGTGACATTTTATCGACCAAACAACTAAATAATTAATCAAGACAATAATCAACAGATAAATCAACAATGAAAATAACAGTTCCTTGCAGCTCTACACCTTTATACCACCACTCCAGTGTTTGTCCTGCTTCCACCTGTTATAGCCGATTCCTCTGCGTACCTCCAGTCTGAATATCTGACAGGAAAGCTTCTGTTAAGTGTGTTCGTGTTTACACTTTCAACAGGCCGAGAAGAAGTGTGTGAAGTGATCCTCTGTCTTTTGTTGCAGCAGCTGTTACACTGTTGTACAGGCACCTTCAAAGGATAAATAAAGCGCTCGCGTTCCAGTACAAAAGGTTATTCTGTAAAACTACAGTGTATGCATTGTTTCTCCAAGTTTACCTCCTCTCCTCTATCGTGCTTTTGTTTATTAGTCTCCGCATCCTTCCATCCTCTACTTCTTGTATCTGTCTATCTGTCGGTCTGTTTGAAAGACTGCCCAAGTGAGCTAAGGGTCAAGGTGGACTGTGTGTGCGTGTGTGTGTGCGTGCGTGCGTGCGTGCGTGCGTGCGTCCGTGCGTGCGTGCGTGCGTGTGTTGGTGGAGGGTAGGGGGCGGTTCTTCTGTCTGCAGGACATCAAAGCGCTCCCACAGAAAACCACTAAATCCTGTCTGCCAAGTTCAACGGGAGTGTCAGTGCGTGTGTGTGTGTGTGTGTGTGTGTGTGTGTGTGTGTTAATGTGTAGGTTGAGTTAAATGTGCTTCCCACTCCTTTCCCATGTGCTTACCTCCCTTTACCTCCCCACGTTGTATTTTTGCTCAAAGGACAAGAATGGGTCTAACCACCACGTGTCTTATTATAATTATCTATTAACCAATTCACAAACTTATCAATGGATGAGAATATGCACACAAATATACAGTATGCACTATTTGCTTATTTGCTTACTGTGTAACTTTGACGGTAACGGGAGACGGCCATTTGCATCTCTTTTCCTACCAGAAGTCAATGTTGGTTTATTTTAACCCTATTTTTCTTCCCCTAATCTTAAAGCGAGATTAGAGCAAATGTGATTAAAAAAGATATTTTTAAAAAACGGTCACTATATCGTGACAGTAGAACATGAAACAGGTGTCCTCCGGTGCTCCTAACGGCATCTGCAAGATTTCACAAACTGGAGGAAAACAAGCAGTAAGAGCTGAGGTCTGCTGTCCAGCTGCCGTCTCTGAGAGCCGGCTGTCAATCACTCGCGAACTCGGACCAAACGGTCAAACTAGGCAGCGCTGATCAAATATGAATCAATATTCTGTTACGTTAATGTCTATTTCTCTCCTCACATGTTTTGAATCATCTTGTAGCACGGTTTAGCTGGAAAATGAGAAAGTTTGTGAAATCTGGTTGAAGGAACGCCAAGTACCGGCCACATGACCGGAGCACAGCCAACCCCGGTCTCCTGGTTGGAAGTCCTGCGTTTGTTGGACCCGTCCACCTCCCCTACCGCCGGCCTTGAGCAGTCTTTCTCCCTTTTTATTCTACGTCACTAACTCTGAGTGTTGCATGTTCACGCGGATGCATTTACATTGTAGTCAGTACAGACTACTAAAATAACACGCCTAAAGCAAGAACGCCGTTCTTATTGCACGCTTTTTGCCGTGCACGTTATCGTGTGATTCACATGACACTTCATGTGACCAGGTTACATTTCCACAATGATGTACATTTTACACTTTTTTTCTAAGATACAGTGAAGATGGTTTTTTTTTACAAAAGAAATAAGACCAAATTATATAAGGGGAGAGGCGTTTCACTGAGGTCCTTTTATTGAAAGACAAGAGACAGAACATGTGGCATATACTGAGTGTGATTTGGACAGGGAGGACAACACAAACAAGAAAAAACAAACCAGAAAAAAATAAATCAAATACAGTAAAAGTGCGTTGTGGAAAAGGAGAAAAAAAAACGATAGAGAAGGGAAGAGAAGGAGAAATGGCTGGCCAGGTAGTTCTGTGCATTGCGGCCACAAGGTGACAAAGTGGGCTCTTAAAAACAGGAGTGTTGCAGCGACAACGTTGTGGTAAATCCTGTAAAATATGACGTGTGCCAAATGCCAAGCGGAGGCCATTGTGCAGTAATCTTCCTGTGGCGAACATCACGGTGATAGATTCAGTGGCCAACAGTGATCTGTGTGTCTCACCCATTAATGGAGACCTTTAGAGAGGTGCCGCTAAGTGTTAATCACACTCTCCGTGGATATGAATAGTCACCGCTGGTGAGGAAGGTGCACGCGTGTGTGTGTTTAATTTTAATGATGCATATTGGCACACTGAGGTGTATTTTGTCTGCACCTTTATGCCTCCGGTATGTGATAAGCATCATTTCTGTACGAGCTGTCTGGAAGTGGTGCAGATCGTTCAGTCTTGTCTTTACCAAAGCTCCTGGAGGCAGAAAAGAAGTCACGTTAATAAGTGGCAGGAAGAGCTGGGAAAGGAGAGGTAGTCCAGGTAATAATAGACACCTTGTTAGCTGGAAGTGTCACAGATATGTGAGGAGCACTGTCAGACTGAGAGAGAGCTCAACATTCTGGGTCTCACTTTTTAAATATTCCCATGTGTGTTGACAAAAAAGATGTAGAGGAGCTGTCCAAAGTCTCGTCTAATTTATGTAACGCTCCAGCCAAATTTTATTTGATGACTCAGTTCTGTCTCATCAGCAGCTGAGACTGTTTTTAATGCAGATTCTCAAAATGTTTCATTGCCTATTAAGTGAAACCCACTCTCCATGATGAGGTGATTTAAACACACCAGCTCTGGAGCACTGTGAAAATATTCATATTATAACACGGCTATCTTTACGAGCTTATATATGTATCCCTTCGTCGTTGAAAGAAATAGACACATTCTTACCCTTCTATGTCACTTTAAATATGTAGAGCAAGGCATCATTGTAATACTAAATGTAGGTGTGAACCTGTGGACGAGGTGCCAGCAGCTAATACAGTACAGATTAAAAGTAGCAAGACAGACGTGCTGGTGTCTCTCTTGTTCTCGTGGTTTCAGTCTGAACTATCCGTCCCTTATTCTCTCCTTTAGAGCACCGGGCTTTGCTTTTACATCCGTTAACAGCTCTGAGCCCTCGACTCCTTCTTATGCTTCAGATTTTAATTGAATCTCCTATAACCCAACACTGAAACTGAAACAAACAAACACTGTGTTTAACAGGTTGTAAATGTGCAGAGCAACAACGGCAAGTTATTAATGATCCCTGATGACGTTAAAGGTTTAATTACATTTAATTACATGTTTGTAAACATGAGTAAAACAGGCCTATATTCACAATTATGATGCACATAAACAATCACATGTATTATTATCGTTATCATTCATTACTTTCTAAATCAAAACATTTGAATTATACCTGTAATCTGTGTGGTTAAACAAAAACTGCCTTTAACTGCCCCTTTATTGTAGAAAGTAGGGATGCACCAATACCTTTTTTTCAGACCGATTACAAGTATTTGCATTTGGGTACTCACCGATACCGAGTACCGATACGAGTACTTCTCTGAGCCAAAAGACCCTCGTTAACAGCCAGCTGGAGGGAGTGAGCGACACACGGCAGGCTGGGGAGTCCCGCATACGAGGCGGTGCGCCGTGACCGGCTCTATGTCGGCGAGGAAAGGCTCGGGGTGAAGGTGCTTCCCGGGGCCGCTGACCGTTGCTCCCGGTGCGACTGACGACCGCGTCGTGCCCCCAGGGCGGGGCTCGGCCCACGTAAAAGGCGCCAGGGGTCTGCGACGATGTCGGCAACCCACCCAACCCGTCTTGAAACACAGACCAAAGAGTCTAATGCATGCAAGCAAAACCTTGTGGCGCAATGAAAGTGAGGGCCGGGGCGCTCCGGCTGAGGTGGGATCCCGGCCCAGCGGAGTCAGGCGCCCCAGCAGCCCGTCTCACCCTCACCGTCGGGGAGATGGAGATGTAAAGTGGTATCGGTGCCGTTTTGCGAGTACGAGTACATGAGCACAGTATCGAACCCGATACGAGCACGATATGTCTCCTTTAATATCACTCCTCCTTTTGCCAATGTCCTCCTACATCCTCTCTTCATGTCATCCTGCCTTCTGCAGAGTTAAGTGACATTATTTATTTGATTGTGATGATTTTGTGCCTTGCTGACCTCTGGGCCTGCAGTAGTGACTACACACACACACACACAGGTGGACAAATCTACCTGTAGCCTGGTGGTAAGTAATGACACCTGGCGTCTCCCTTCAGCAGCAGTAATGAGAGACATGCCTGTACAGTTGTTAGCAGTGAACTCTGTGTGTGTGTGTGTGTGTGTGTGTGTGTGTGTTGTGAGTGTGTTGTGAGTGTGGGTGTTTATTTGTGCATGCATGGGTAAGCACATTTCAGTGAAGATATGTGGGTGTGTTATGAATCGCTTTGCCTTATCTGTCCTCTAGTGTACAGCGTCTGTCTGTCTGTCTGTAAAGTGTCCGACTGTATGGAAGCGTTAAAGTGCATGAAGACACATAGAGCTAAAGCTGGGGAGTGAAAGGACAATACGCTGCTTCTACGCACTGTGTGTGTGTGTGTGTCTCTAT